>SJYA01000242.1:0-195702 GCA_006410615.1 Neotragus moschatus
TGAATTATTCTTGTTTTGAAATTCAAAGTATGGTTCTTTTAAATGCCTTTCCTTCCAAAGTCTTTGAAAAAAAAAGGAAGAACAGTTTCTCATTCTGCATTCTTCTGAGGAAACCCATAATTTTTACTCTTTGCACTTCTTGTCTCTGAAGTTGAGGGAGTGAGTCTGAGGCTAACACACTTTTTTCCCCCAAAAAATCATCAGCACCTCTCATTTCAGCTATTAAGTATTTAAGGGCAAGTTGTTTGAGAATCTCTTCTGCTAACCCTGTGTGGGCTTAATTAAATCCAAATTCTCAAAATGGCTTGTCATCTTAAAGAAAGAAGGAAGAAGTGTTTGAAGAGGACACTTAGAGAAAGAAGTGTTTCCAAAAGAAGTTATGGTGATACAATATGGTAAGCAAAAAAAAAAAAAAAAGTTTGCTATGTCCTATACTCGGCTGGAACATCTCCGGTATGGAGAGATTTCACAAAGTGATTTCGCAAGCAAATGGTTTAATGCATGGCCAGCCAATTTAGCCTTTATTTTAAATATATTCTTTATGCATATAGATATTTTGAGATTGTGCCTTCTGGAATGATTACTGAAACCACATTGAAAAGTCATTATGCAGAAACATGGGTGTACAAATAGTTCATAGCTTAGGGGAACTATAAATAGAACTAACTGAATCTTGTTAAAGGGTTCATGTCCTGGTTATTTAAAAGAACTATTTTGGTGCCATTGATTAGCTATAACACTTCTAATTTTCATTTCTCAAAAATAAAGTTAGAAAAACAATTACATTTGATTTTTGGAAAGGAAAGTGATGAAAAATACACTGAATTAGAAAATGATTTATGATTAATTTTTTTCCATTATGTAATAATTCCTTAATTCTGAGGAAATAAATTTTAGCCTTACAGATTCTAGAGAGAAATTGCAATTGGGAAATATAGAAAATCTGGTTAGATGCCAAGAATTTCACTGATAGTTGTATGGAATAAAGTAATTATTATCCCATGAATCATTCTAATATTGTGTCACAGTGTCAATTATGTTATATTGTCATATAATTTTGCTTTTTAGGTGTCTCCATAAATTTGATCAAATAAACAGCATGCTAGGTTTAATAAAATCCCAATATCCTCATCCTTAGAAACAAAGCCTTTGAATAGTGATATGTTCAATTCCTCCTTTCAGGGAAATTTAAGTGACTAACAGTCTTTGCTTCAACAGACCTACTTAATTTTTCACAATTTTAGAAGAAATAAAAAAAATTCTTTGATACCTTTGGCATACTATCAAACAAAATTGAGAAATGGCTTACACTGAATATAGATACAGATATATATATGCATATATGAAATATATATATTATATTCATATATATATGCATGTGTATATGTATATACATACACATATCCTACTTTAGCATTTTACACAATCATAACAGCTATCCTAAGTAAAAACTACCTTGATTTTGGATTAATTTGCACAACTTTATCCCTAAATGAAAAGTTTAATTAGAAATACTTTCATCTAGAATCCAAAATCAATTTAGGGTCATGTGTAGTATTAATATCTGAACATGGGAATGAGATCCTTGATCTCCATCTCTTCTTTTCCATTAACATTTAGATGCTCTCTTTTCTAACCCTCTGTCATTTTATCTGTGAACAAGGGTTGTTGTTGTTCAGTTGCTCAGTCATGTCTGACTATTTGTGACCCCATGGACTGCAGCATGCCGGGCTTCCTTGTCCTTCACCATCTCCCAGAGCTTGCTCAAACTCATGTCCATTGAGTCAGTGATTCCCTCCAACCACCTCATCCTCTGTCATGCCCTTCTCATCCTGCCTTCAATCTTTCCCAGCATCAGGGTCTTTTCTAATGAGTTGTTTTTTTGCATTAGGTAGCCAAAGTATTAGAGCTTCAGCTTCAGCATCAGTCCTTCTAATGAATATTCAGGGTTGATTTCCTTTAGGATTTACTGGTTTGATCTCCTTGCAGTCCAAAGGACTCTCAAGAGTCTTCTCCAACATCATAGTTCAAAACATCAATTCTTTGGCTTTCAGCCTTCTTTATGACTGAACTCTCACATCCATACATGACTACTAGAAAAACCATAGCTAATGGCAACCTAATTAATTAATCAACTGCTACTGCTGCTAAGTCACTTCAGTCGTGTCCGACTCTGTGCGACCCCATAGATGGCAGCCCACCAGGCGCCCCCATCCCTGGGGTTCTCCAGGCAAGAGTACTGGAGTGGGTTGCCATTTCCTTCTCCAATGCATGAAAGTGAAAAGTGAAAGTGAAGTCGCTCAGTCGTGTCTGACCCTCAGCGACCCCATGGACTGCAGCCTTCCAGGCTCCTCCGTCCAGGCCAGAGTACTGGAGTGGGGTGCCATTGTTATTTAAATTACATTAAGTACACAAGCCCCCAAAAGGAGAGTGGTACATCTTTAAAAGGTCGAAGGAAATTGTGTTATAGTATTTAAGCAGAACTAGCAACCAAACTCCATGCCCTGTGAAACAATATGCACACTTAGTGCTAAGGTATATGGTGGGGAAATTAAGCCCACAAACACTAGGAAAGATTTTTTTTTTTTTACCATATATGTCAAAGAAATAGTCATTTATCATCAGTTACTTAAATAAACCCCAAAGAGAGTATTTTGGGCTTTTATCCAAAAAGGAGGATCTGGTAGGGAATTGTAAAAGCTTCAAAACTAAGGAAAATCCATCTGAATGCATTTCAAATTAAACTGTCATGGGCTTGGTTTAGATGTGCTTTATTAATCCATATTAATGGATATTTATCACTTCAGTGATTATTTGCATAAATTAGATGGAGAATGGTTTTTCAAAAAGTGCACAATGAAGTTGGATCCATGTGAGGAAACACAATGACAAAAAGATAATGTTCCTTTAAATGATACTGCCATATGGACAAACTTCAATCAACAAGATATTCAATTAATCAGCAAATAATTATAAATACCTACCACGTGTTCAGGCTTCCTTGGTGGCTCAGATGGTAAAGAATCTGCCTACAATGAGGGAGACCTGGGTTCAATCCCTGGGTTGGAAAGATGGAGGAGGGCATGGAAACCCACTCCAGTATTCTTGCCTGGAGAATCCCTATGGACAGAAGAGCCTGATGTGCTACAATTCATGGGGTCACAAAGAGTCAAACACAACTGAGCAACTAAGCAAGAAGAACACTCACTATGTGTTCATCACCCTGTTAAAAACACACAGATACAATGCCATTATTATTTGTTCATTCCAGGTCACCTCATTTAAGAAAAAAAACAACAACCATTTTAGCTTTAGTGAGATCAGTGAATCAGTCAATCATGTCCATCTCTTTGTGATCCCATGGACTGGTAGCCCACCAAGCTCCTTCATCCATGGGATTTTCTAGGCAAGAATACTGAAATGGGTTGCCATTTTCTATTCCGGGGGATCTTCCTGACCCAGGAATTGAATCTGGGTCTCCTGCATTACAGGCAGATTCTTTACCATCTGAGCCACCAGGGAAGTCCAGTGGGATCAGTAATAACAACTCATTATCAGTATTAATTGTTCCTGAGGCAAACACCTGACCCAATATAAATCAACTAATGTTTTACCCTAAAGGCTCTAAAAATGAACTAAGGGATGAAGAATAGTTACTCTCTGGGGATCAAGTTGTGATATGTGAGGCTTTAGAGTTCAGTGGTCATGTTTCCTGCCATATGAACTGAGAGACTAAAGCCAGTATTTAGAGCAGAGATGAGAACAGTGATCTGGAGGATTCATTTATGTGGTATATTTAACCCTGAGGGCAAATTGGACCCTTGTTCTGAGTTATACTGAATACTACAGTATCCTTCAAGTAACTTACTTCTGCCTCATATAAAGTCATCTTTCTAATCCTTATAGTCAAAAGACTTATGATTCAGCTATCAATGAATCAGTAAACATATGATTACTTATGTTCACCACTTTTGAAGGCATTTGGAAGAATCAAAAAGTTTAGATACAGTACACAAAATTATGTTCACCTCTTTTGAAGGCATTTGGAAGAATCACAAAGTTTAGACACAGTACACAAAAGTACAATGTGACACCCGTCCTAACAAGCACAATCAGCGTGTATGAACTAAGTAGCTACTATGTACCTTAGCAGGTACCGGAGACATGAGGAAAATGAAAGCACCGAAAAAATCTAGGTATACTGAAGAACAGTATACTGATGGTAAACTGTTTTCATTTAATACTCTTACCAATAAATTAGCTTCCTATATAGACCACCCTCAGGGGAAGAGCAGTTAACAGCTACTGACAAAGAAGTCTGTTGAGAAGAAGGAAATTTTAGCTTTTTTTCTTCTTTCCCCCTCACAGCTCAGCATTATCATTTAAAGTCATGATTCTTTGAAGCTCTTGATCTTTAAGATCTAGGAAGCAGGAGCTTGATAAAAATGAAAGCCAGGGCATAGCCCAGAAAAGCTTAAGTCACTTGGAGAAGCTGAATGTCTAAGAAACTGCTAGATGGAGATATTTTACATGGGTCTTGAGGGCAGCCTTTTAGAAGCTCAGCGGAGCTGGGCACATGGAAAAGAATTCCTAAGTTGTCCCAAACTCTCCCACTGCAATTCTCCCCACACTCATGCAGGGAAGTTTTCAGAAGGCTGGGGAGGACAGAAGGCAGCTGAGGTGGGGACAAGATGGACAGGGGTGGTTAACACTGTGACCAGGATCATGGCAGGGACTATGGACATTGGAAGTAGATGGCAGCATGGAATATCCATGGACCAAATGGAAAAAGCAGAAGTCAGCAAGGTCCCAAGGTCCCCTCTCTGACCAGAAGCTCTTCTATTCCCATGCAGTCTCTGATGAAGGATGCTACATAAACTCATTCTCCATCTGACTGCACTCCCCATGCAGATTGCCCAGGGAAAAATAAAAAAGAGGCAATAGAAAATGTCTACTGGACTCAATTTAAATCAGATAAATCAGACCGATCACCTTTAAAACAGGTTGTGACTGAGATATCTTTGGTGAGTAAGTTTAAGATTTTTATCCCAGAAGCAAACTCACATATTAGTTTAATTCAGTAGGAATATACAAAAATATTTAAATTTGTTACAATATATAAAGATGCAAAAAATCTGAAAAGGGATATTATACTCATATATATATCATATAGTGAAATGAACCATTTATTAATTACATGCCTCTCAGTTCAGTTCAGTTCAGTTGCTCAGTTGTGTCTGACTCTTTGAGACCCCATGAATTGCAGCACGCCAGGCCTGCCTGTCCATTACCAATTCCCAGAGTTCTGTGCAATTCCTAAATATGAGTAGCAGGTCCCAAAGGGCAGGAAACAATGGAAAATCAATTTTCTTTAGATAAATCAGTTCTTTTTACAAAAATGACTTTTGATGGTGAGAAATATAAATATTCACTGTAGAAAAATAATTTAGAATACAGAGTTTCCTATAAACTTAGAATATTTGATCTCTAGACTTGAACTTGGAATGTCTAGGTCTCAATTCTGGCTCCTATGAGTGGGCTCTTGAATTTGTCACTTAACAGATTTGTGCTGCATTTTCTTAATTTGTAAAACGGAGAAAGTAAAACCTCTCTACCTACCTCATATGATTATTGTGAAGCCAAATGATAATATGTTAAAACACTTTAAAACTTCAAAGCTCTAAAAAGATATGTTTCATATGTACCATAACACTCAAATAGCAACTCTCTCATAAAGAGTCCTTACTACATGGCCATGATTACTCATAAAGTTACTCTGAGAGTCTAGGATATGATGGAGAAACAAAGCACCATATATTCTCAGTGGCTTAATAAAACAAAACTATATTTCTTGCTCATGTTATATGTTCAGTGAAGGTTGGCAGGCAACACTGCTCCACACAGTAATTTAGAATCCCAGACTAACATCATCTTGTGATGCTGCTATATCAAGAAGCAGCATCAGAATTTGCTGCATCATTGGAAGGGAAAGTACATGGAGAACATATGCCCACCCTTAACTCCCTCAGATCAAAGTGGCACAATTCACTTCTATTCACAGTTCGTTAGTCAAGATTTTCTACATAACACCAACCTAACTAAGGGGAGAAACTCTCTGGTTCTTGGGTTTTCAGGCTCAGACTGGGATTTATCTCTATCCACCTGGTTCTCAGTCACTGGGGTCTAGGCTGGAATTATACCATTAGCCTTCCAGTAGACAATAGATTATGGGATTTATTAGTCCATAATCTCCATAATCCCATGAACCAAAATCAATCCCTCACAATAAATGTCTTTCTACATATTTTGGGCTTACCTAGTAGCTCAGTCAATAAAGAAACTGCCTGCAGTGCCGGAAACCAGGGCTTGAGCCCTGGGTTGGGAAGATCCCCTGGAGAAGGAAATGGTGAACCACTCCATTATCCTTGCCTGGCAAATCCCATGGACAGAGGAGCTTGGTGGGCTGCAGTTCATGGGGTCACAAAGAGTTGGTCATGACTGGAGTGACCAATACTTTCACTTACATATTTTTATGTATGTGTGTGTGTACATTGGTTTCACTTCTCTAAAAGTGAAAAGTGAAAGTTACACAGTCGTGTGCAAATTCTTTACCAACTTGCTTCTCTGGAGAATTCCAATAAGCATTGCAAGAGAATATAAATAAGGTTGAAATAATAATCAGTAGCCCAACTTATTTATTCTCTTTAATCTTTTCTCTTTTTCTCATTTTATTTTTTTTCTCCTTTCTTTCTCTTAAATTCTTCTTTCACTTTCTTCCTTTCTTTATTGTCACTTAAATACAGAGGAAAGANGCATTGCAAGAGAATATAAATAAGGTTGAAATAATAATCAGTAGCCCAACTTATTTATTCTCTTTAATCTTTTCTCTTTTTCTCATTTTATTTTTTTTCTCCTTTCTTTCTCTTAAATTCTTCTTTCTCTTTCTTCCTTTCTTTATTGTCACTTAAGTACAGAGGAAAGAGAAAGTCTTTTGAATAAATGGTGATGATAGAGGCAATTGCATACTGGGGGGAAGGGTAGATAGACATATACTTCTTACTGTACTCCCAAATCAATTGCAGACTGCTATAGACCTATAATAAATGTGAGATATAAAATAATGAGGTGTCTTGAACTAACATTGGAAATATCTGTATTATCTTGTTAAAAGTTTCTGAAATGATATGCAAGAAAATCACAAATCATAAAGCATAAGGTTGATAAATTTGATTTCACTAATGTTAATTTTTCATCAAAAACACTATGAAGAGTGTGAAAAGAGTAAGATACAACATAGAAAAGTTATTATTTTCAATACATATGACAAAAGGACTAATATCCAGAATATAAAAAGAATTTCTAAAGTGAATAAGTCAAGGTTAGAATTGTGATAAAGTGGGGCAAGAGAATAACCTAGTCATATTATCTATTTACTCTTCAGTGAGCTTTAGTAGTTTGTGGCTTTCATGGAATTTTCTCATTCAACTAAACTGTCAAATTATTGCTATAATGTTCATAATATTCTCATTACATTTAAGTATCTCTAAACTGTACTAATGTCACTCCTCTCATTTTGGATGTTGGTAATGTGTATCCTCTCCTTTATTCTTGATCAATAAACCTGGACGTTCATCATTTGTATTAATCTTCCTAAAAAAATAGCTTTTTGATTCACTGATTTTCTTTATTGTTTTTCTGTTGTTGTTTTCTTTTTTCATTGCTTGATGCTCAGGTTTTTATTTCTTATTTTCTGTCCACATTGGGATTAATTTGCTCTATATTTTTAATTTCTTAAGATGGAAGTTAGTGTCACTGATTTGAGACAATTTTGTTTTCTAATACGTGCACTAAATGTGTGTCTTTATCTCCCCTTTATTGCTATTTTAGTACACTCCACACATTTGGCATGTTGCATTTTAATTTTCATTCAGTGCAAAAAATGTTCTAATTTTCTTTGTAATTTTTTCTTTGACTAGTTGGTTACATAGAATTATGTTATTTAGTTTACAAATATTCTGACATTTTCCAAGATNGTCACTGATTTGAGACAATTTTGTTTTCTAATACGTGCACTAAATGTGTGTCTTTATCTCCCCTTTATTGCTATTTTAGTACACTCCACACATTTGGCATGTTGCATTTTAATTTTCATTCAGTGCAAAAAATGTTCTAATTTTCTTTGTAATTTTTTCTTTGACTAGTTGGTTACATAGAATTATGTTATTTAGTTTACAAATATCTGACATTTTCCAAGATTATTCAATTACTGATTTTAAACTTAATTACATTATTCTCAGAAAATAGGTATTATATGACTTGAATCACTTTAAATTTACTGAGACTTGATCCAGAACATGATCAATGTCAATAAATATTTGTGTCCACTTGTAAAGAATATGAATTCTGTTGTTGTTGGACATGGAATTTTTAATAAGTGTCACAATATCAGGGTAATTGATAGTACAAATCAAATTTATATCCTTATTGACATTGTCTACTCATTTTATCAATAGTTGAGAAAGCATAGAGAAATTTCCAAATGTATTTTGAAGCTGACTATTTCTACTTGAAATTTTATTCTTTTTGTTTCAGATATTTTGAAGTTCTCTTATGCAGTGCGTAAAAATTTAACATTGCTTTTTCTACATGATAAAACATTATGAAATGATCTTTGTCTTTAGTAACATCATTTTCTCTGCAATATACTTTTTCTGATATTAATATAGCCTTTTCAGTTTCTGTAAATTAGTGTTAGTATAACATATCTTTTTTATCCTTTTAGTCTACTTGTGTCTTATATGTAAAGTTCATTCTTATGGACAACACATAGTTGGGTCTTTATTTTTTATACAATTAGAAAATTATTCTCCTTTAAACTAGAGGTTTAAATTTTGTATTTAATTTGAGTACTGACATAGTTAGGTTTGAAACTATCACCTTTATATTCTATTCTATTTTCTGTTTGTTCCATCTATTACTTTGTCCCTTTGTTCTTTTCTTTCTTTTGGTTTAATTGAATATTTATTATCCCATTTTATCTCCTTTGTTGACCTATTAGCTATAACATTTAATTATTTGCGAGGATGCTTGGCGGTATAGTATATATCTTTAACTTCTCACAGTCTACCTTCAAGTGCTATTATACCACTTTGTATATGTATGATCACTTTATATTACTACATTTCCTTTACCCCTCCCTGATCTCTGTGCTCATCTTTGTTACACATTTTTTACATGTTGCAAAATTCACACTATATTACTTTTAAATAGTAGACTAGCTTTTAAATATATTCAAATAAGAAAGGATCCTATATCTTCACCTAGTTTGTTTGTATTTCCAACACACTTTACTACTTTTTATAGACCCACATTTCCATCTGGAATCAAGTTCCTTGTACCTGACAGAATTTCTCATTGTGAGGATATTCTGCCGAACCTTTATGTCACCTTTGTTATTAAAATACATTTTTGCAGGGTATAAAATTTTATGTTATTAATAATAATTTTGTCCTATTTTCTTTTGTCTTCCTGATTTCAGTAATTTAAGTATGTTGTTCTACTGTCTTATCGCTACAATGTTTTTGACAATAAATATGTTCTCATTCTTGTCTTTATTTCTCTATATGTAACATGTGAGGTTTTTTTCCTTTAGATGTTTTAACAGTTCTTTTTCCTTCATAACTGGTTTTAACTAATTTGGTTAAATTTGCCTTCCTGTAATTTACTTCAGGTTTTATAAACTTGAAGTTCATTGGGGTTCTTATATATCCAGAATTATAATGTTTACTAAGTTTAGAATTCATATTCATTAATTTTTTCATATATTCTTCCTGTCACCATTCCTCAAATGCTTTAAAGACTCCAGTTGACTGTCTGAATTTCTCTCATAGCTTACTGAAGCTAGGTTCACTTTAATTATCATTTCCTTTACTTATAATTTTGAATAGTTTCTAATACCACTCATTCAGTGCAGTTCAGTTCAGTCGCACAGTCATGTCCGAGTCTTTGTGACCCCATGAAACACAGGACACCAGGCCTCCCTGGCCATCACCAACTCCCAGAGTTTATTCAAACTCATGTCCATCGAGTCTGTGATGCCATCCAGCCAACTCATCCTCTGTTGTCCTCTTCTTCTTCTGCCCCCAATTCCTCCCAGTATCAGGGTCTTTTCCAATGAGTCAACTCTTCCAATGAGGTTGCCAAAGTATTGGAGTTTCAGCTTCAGCATCAGTCCTTCCAATGAACACCCAGAACGGATCTCCTTTAGGATGGACTGGTTGGGTCTCCTTGCAGTCCAAGGGACTCTCAAAAGTCTTCTCCAACATCGCAGTTCAAAAGCATCAATTCTTCAGTGCTCAGCCTTCTTCACAGTCCAACTATCACATCCATACATGACCACTGGAAAAACCATATCCTTGACTAGANATCGAGCCCATCTTTGCATGAAATGTTCCCTTGGTACTTTTAATTTTCTTGAAGAGATCTCTAGTTTTTCCCATTTTGTTGTTTTCCTCTATTTCTTTGCATTGGTCACTGACAACTCATTAAATTTGGCTGTTTTTTCCCTTCTGTTGTGTGTTCCATTCAGGATAATTTCCATCTCAGACCTTATACTTTTCATCTCTAAAAGTTTGATTTAGAACTTTTTAAAAATTTTCATGACTCTACTTAACTTTTTGAACTTGGGAAATATAATTATAATGACTTTTAATGTTCTTCTCAGCCAATTTTAACATCTGTATCAATTCTGGGTTAATTTCAATTGACTGACTTTTCTCCCTATCATGAGTCAATATGGATCATGTTTTCCTATTTCTTTGTCTGACTGTTAATTTTGATTGGACAGCATACATGAATTACACCTTATTGGGTGTTAGATACTTTTGTAATATTCTTGAGCTTTGTTCTTAGATGTGGTTTAGTTACTTGGAAACAATATGATCCTTTCTTGATTTTAAGATCTATTGTGTAGGATCAGAGTACTTCTTAGTCAAGGGTCTACTACTGAGGCAAGATCTTCTGTTCTATACCAAATGTCCCATAAACCATATAATTTTTCACTCTGGCTGATGCAAATAGATACTATTCCCTATCATGTGTGAGTAGCAATGTGATGATATATCTATTATTATTATTGTTATTAATTATCCTGGACATGAGCTCTTAATCTGGATTCCATGTTCTCCAGTTCTGAGAGATTTTACTCTTAGTCTCTGCCCTCTCTGAATTGCCTGTTTTCTTTATTTATATATTTTGATCTTTGCCATTTAAGTTATGGGCTTTCCTTATACATCTGTGCTCCTTAACTCATCATTTACTTTTTAAAGGTAAGATTCTAAAATGCTGATTGTAAGTTCTAAGTACATTGGCAAGATTTTCAAGCTTATTAAAGGATTTCCAAATGTTAATATATGTAATTTTTTTTCTCTTGCACTGGTAATTTTCCTACAGAATGCATCAATGTTCTGTCTAGTATTACAAGCTGGGCTACCAGCATTCCGCAACTAAGTTATAAAAGGAGGCTGAATCTCAAGATTCAATAAGAAGGATTTTCATTCTAGAACTTCACCTTACCATCTTCTGTGCTAAGGACTTCTAAGACCAGAGTCCATCTCTGTATAGAATGCACCCTCTATCAGTCTTCCGTAGATACAAGAGAAGAAACATGAGTGGTGTAAGAACTCTTAACACAGAGTCTCAATCAACCGTCTCATTTTCAGCCCAACTTCACACTGAAGCTTTCAGATGTGTATATCTTCACTTCTTGACTCTTTCTGTAGTTCTCCAATTCTCTTATTTCATATTGGCCTCTCTCACTAGAACATGAGATATTTACTTTCTTCATTTTGCTTTTCTACAAAATTTCCATCCTCCAAAATTTTGTTTACATCTCTAGTCTTCAATTGTTTCTACTCCTACTCTCTTTTTCTTTGTGTATTTATTACATTACTGTAATTACACTCCAGTTTGGGGAGGGAACAGAGGTAAATTTATTCAAGTTTTATACTTAACTGCTAATTATCACTTTAATGTTAAGAACAAGGATATTTCTTTGTTTGCAAAAGTCCAGTAATAACAAAAGGGATAAACAGATACACCGAAGACTTAGAAGAGCAAAACAAGTGAATGATTATCTGGCACACTCACATGTGTATAAATATGTGTGCACACATGCTTTTGAGAGGGATTATAACCAGGAAAAATAAGGTTTTTGTTTGATTATAATTATACATTGCTTCTCTGGTTTACTACATCAATTTAGAGAGATAGTATTGTAATGTGGCTTGGTCCTCATTCACATTCCACATGATTCTATTGAAGCTGGATCCTTCCTATATCATGAAATAGCAGATAGTCAGGCCTAGTGAACAGAACTTCAAATTTCCCTGGTCACATGGATTAGTTCAGGGATGAGCATGTGATCTCAGCAGAGCCAAAAGAGATATCAGTAAATCTTTACTACAGTTGCCAGAAAGCCAGTTGCCCCTTTCCACTGATCTTGAGAGAACCTACATATTAGAATGGCCACAGACTTTAATACACAGTATGACAAATATCTGCAAATGGAGTAAATTTTAAAAGGTAACAAGCATGCACACAGGGAAAGATAAGCTAGATCTTGAAGACAGTGTTTGACTCCCTCTTGCCAATAATAACTGAGCCATATTGTCCCTAGACTGTTCAGTTGTTTCCCAATAAACTCCCTTGGATTGGATTTTCTGTTACTGGCATCCAAAAGAACCCTAACTAATTCATAATGCTTTATGAAAGAAGCTTCCAAGCTTCTCAAAACAAAATAATTTTGAAAGGAAAAGAAAGGAAGTAGGTAAACATTAAGAGAAGTATCACCAGACTGCATAGTGTTAAAAAACACAGGTAGGAGAAATTTGAAACCCAAATCAGTGAGTTTACAGCAAGAACATCTAAATGTTCTCAGAGGCAGGTTTTCTGACCTGGCCCAAGGAAATAGAAATACTGTAGGAAGAAATCATTTCATTATGAGCAATAGTTTTGCAGGAATGATAGTGTGCAGTGCCAAAGAGTAGAAACGAGGAATAAAAGAAATGCTGCAGTGTACAGTGTCAGTAAATTTGCCATAAATTTGGACGAGAATTTAGAACAAATTATTAAAAGATTGTTTGTGAGAACCTAGAATGGAAATTGATGTCACTTGAAGCCCTAATAACATCATGAGGAATACATTAGATCAGAACTAAATGTTTCTTATGGACAAGATAACAATACAAGATTTGGAAAATACTATTAAATGATTCAGTTCAGTTCAGTCTCTCAGTTGTGTCTGACTCTTTGCCACCCCATGAACCACAGCATGCCAGGCCTCCCTGCCCATCACTAACTCCCGGGGATTACCCAAACTCATGTCCATTGAGTCAGGGATGCCATCCAGCCATCTCATCATCTGTCATCCCCTTCTCCTGCCCTCAGTCTTTCTCAGCATCAGGGTCTTTTCAAATGAGTCAGCTCTTCATATTAGGTGGCCAAAGTATTGGAGTTTAGCTTCAGCATCAGTCCTTCCAATGAACACCCAGGACTGATCTTGTTTAGGATGGACTGGTTGGATCTCCTTCCAGTCCAAGGGACTCTTCACTGGAGTCTTCTCCAATGCCACAGTTCAAAAGCATCAGTTCTTTGGCAGTCAGCATTCTTCACAGTCCAACTCTCACATCCATACATGACCACTGGAAAAACCATAGCCTTGACTAGATGGACCTTTGTTGGCAAAGTAATGTCTCTGCTTTTTAATATGATGTCTATTTTGGTCATAACTTTCCTTCCAAGGGGTAAGCATCTTTTAATTTCATGGCTGTAATCACCATCTGCAGTGATTTTGGAGCCGCCAAAAATAAAGTCAGCCAGTTTCCACTGTTTCCCCATCTATTTCCCATGAAGTAATGGGACCAGATGACATGATCTTAGTTTTCTGAATGCTGAGCTTTAAGCCAAATTTTTCATTGCATAGGAACCTGATTGTTAGGTCCATGAATCAAGGCAAGTTGGAAGTGGTCAAACAGGAGGTGGCAAGAGTGAATGTCGACATTCTAGGAATCAGCAAACTAAGATGGACTAGAATGGGTGAATTTAACTCAGATGACCATTAGATGATTAATGACTGAATAATGTGATCCAAGGAATGCTTAATAAAAAGTACTATAAGCAAACAAAAAACTCTCACTTCTTGACTAGAGATCACAGATAGCATACTTCACACTTCAGTGAATTTAAAATACTAAAAATTTTTTATCACAGCCCTAGATGAAAATATGGATGGCTTATTCAGAAAACTTCAATGAGATAGAAAATACAGGGTTGGCCAAAATGTTCATTTGGTTTTTTCCATACACTGTTACAAAGGGAAATGGAACTAGTGACAATGGTAATGGTTATCCTTAATGACAGTTCACTAAGTTCTAGGTGCTGTACCAAAGTGCTACACACACACTGACTCAGGAAATGTTTACCCAAAACTATTAAGGGGATATTCTCACTTTATAGATGAGAGAATCAATATTTTAACTAGATTTAATAATGTCCCAATAATGCTTCCCTGGTGGCTTCTATGGTAAAGTGTCTGCCTGCAATGCGGGAGACCTGGGTTCAATCCCAGGGTTGGAAAGATCCCCTGGAGAAGGAAATGGCAACCTACTCCAGTGCTCTTGCCCAGAAAATCCCATGGACGGAGGAGCCTGATAGGCTACAGTCCATGGGGTTGCAGAGAGACATGACTGAGCGACTTCACTTTCACTTTCACCACTAATAATGTCCCAAAGACATGAAGCGTCAGAGTTGGGATTTAAACAGAAGTCTGACAAGAAAAATATTTGCTTTTTAAACAAAAATTTTTCTTCCTTTTAAAATGGATATGAAGTCTACACTTTAAATAGAGACAAAATATCTGCACTTAAAATCTAAAAAGTAGGGCTCAAAACATAACACTAATGAAAGACATCTTAAAGTGACTTGGGTTGATTAAAAGCTCAGTAAAAATCAAGAGAATGATATAACTGCTCCCAAATTAATGTTACTCTGGGTTGACCAGAGCACACTTGCAACATCATGTATAATATTTGAAGCTATAGTTTCAGACCATAAATAATCCACCTGCAGTGTGGGAGATCTGGGTTCAATCCCTTTGTTGGGAAGATCCCCTGCAGGAGCACATAGTAACCCACTCCAGTATTCTTTCCTGAAGAATTCCCATGAACAAAGGAGCTTGGTAGGCTGTAGTCAATGAGATCACAAAGAGTCAGACACAACTGAGCAACTAAGCACACATATGGTTTAAGAACCAGTCCGATATTCTTGAGCATGTTCAAACTCATTTAACTAGAAACTGATTTGTGAGAAAAAGATATGCAAGAAGAACAAATATGAGATCCAGGAAGAAAATATAAAAAGCACAAAATTGTGTTCTTCAAATATGGGAAAAGCTATTAAGCAAAAGAGGGATTAAAGTCTACATTGATCCAAAATCATCATTACAATGTACTAATATCAGCTTAACAGTTAGAATTAATTTTAAACTAATTCTTTCATTTTATTGGGAGAAAATTCAGCTGTAGAAATAAAGTGATTTATTCACAGTGACTTTTTAGATGCTGGTAAACTTGAGATGGGAATATATGCCTAAAAACTTCTAGTTAAGGAAGGGCTTTTTTCACTATGTGAGACTAGTAAAAGGGAAAATGGACAATTGACAAGAGTATGCTTATCTAAAGCTACCACCTTTTAGTCAATAGGGCATAGGGTTCAGAAAAGGTAACATTTAAAATAATTAACAAAAAGTATTAATCGAGAGCTTTCAGTTTTGGATAATTACTCGCCAAATTCCATACTTATTGTTCTACTGTAAGAGAATAGATTCTTAACAGTGTATCTGAAATAAGGGTTTCTTCTGCAGATGATAGACGTTCTTGATAATTACCCTTGCCTCTGGACCTCTTCTTGCCAAAATCATTTTCCCCCCAGTACCTAAATCTGTAGGGCTGTCCTCCCTTTGAGGCCATTTCTAGGAAGTCAGCCTTCCGATCTGTTCCTGAGCGTGGGAGCAGAAGCAGCTGAAGGGGAAGCAGTGATACGATGGCTCAGAACACACCCACTCAATTGCCTCCCTGCTTCTGAACATCAGCTGTTGAGCGGGGGAAGGAAGCCAGAATTATCACCAGCTGTTTCCCAAGCTGTTTTGGCAGAAAGTCATAGACGGCTAGATTCCCCAGGCATATTCTTGAGTGATGTTAGTGGAACTGAAGATCTGTCTCCACTAACACACAGCCAGAAGAGACAAATGGGCTTGGTCTCTTTATCTTCCAGTCTCCATACCAATAAGCCTTTTCAAGCCCTCACTATCAAGTTTACATTCTCTGATATTTGAAACAGTCACCAACACTTCAATGATCACATTATCAATGTCTCCTTGATTTTTGGTGCCTTTTTTACTACCTAAGACTAGAATTGGTTTTGACAAGAGATACTACAAGAGAGAGATGGAGTCAAAACAACTTGAAATCAAACCAGCTGGATTTGTGTGTGTGTGTGTGTGTGTGTGTGTGTGTGTGTGTGTGTATAGCTCCAAGTACTATGCAAAAAATTACAAAATTATTTCAAATTTGACCAGAGAGACATGATCTCAAGCAGTAAGTGGTATGTCAGATTGCAAAGTCTTTTGCCAAATTTGGCTCCAGGTATGTAGCTTGAAGACAATTGGAGGCCAGAACTGCAATATAGTTGATGTCCTAGGTTTCTAATTGTAGTCAACCAACACAAGAAATGTGTTTATTATGATGTTCCAAGTATAGATACACCTATACCTAGATTCCTAGTCCTCAGGTTATTTTTATATAACTAGGAGAGAAATTCCCTGTCACCAGGATAGTCTCCCAAAGAAAATACATAAAATGATTTCTGCTCACTTATACAAATTTGTGTGAAAATATAAATCACATGATCTCTTACAACAAAAAACATTTGGAAAGAAAAGCATGTTTAATGACCATTTAGATAGAAAACCAGTCAACAGAAATGCAAATGAACCAAAAGTTTATTGAGAAGTCAGAGTTAAGAAAATGTTTGTAACTCCTAAATCATTTTCCTTTGAGGGTTTTTCCAGAAGGATTCAAGATATCTCACATGTTTTAGTGCATGACTATTTTCTTGCCAAATCTAACTTGAAATATTATATTCTAAATATACATGTCACATAATCATGAATATCCTTTCCCTTGCTTGAATGAGGCCTGGCCAAGCATTTTCCTGGCAGTTATTATGTCTATAAGAATATACTAAGATATTATAGAGCTAGCCAAAAAATTAGTAGGTTAACTGCCATATAAGAATATGAAAACACTTATTTGGTCAATATTAACAGACTTTATAAAACAGGTTTGTAACACAGACACTATTTGACATCAGCCTTTCAAAAACACTTCTTCTTCACTGGTAGAAGAAAAAAAAGGTTTCGTTTGGAAAAATACCACTGGGAAGTTTATTTACCTCTTTATTTTATCTAATGATGAATAAGAACTTCAATTAGAAAAAATAGAGAAATCTACATTCATCTGCACCAGAAACAAATCAAGGTTTCATTAAACATGAACACTTGCTATCACTATGCTCATTTATTTAGCAATGTTGGTATTCTACATCTGCATGGTTTTTAATTATTTCACCATTTTAACAGAACTAGCCAGGACCTTTAGCATAAAGTTGAAAAAAAGTGGTAAGAGCATACACCTATACATTGTTCCGAAGAGTAGAGAATGTGCATGCTTATTTGCTTCAGCCATGTCCAACTCTATGTGACCCTGTGAACTGTAGCCCACCAAGCTCCTCTCTTGACATGGGATTCTCTAGGCAAGAATACTGGAGTGGGCTGCCATGCCCTCTTCCAGGGGATCTTCTTGACTCAGGGAACGAACTCACATGCCCTGCATTGCACATGGATTCTTTACCCACTGAGCTATCTAGGAAGGGAAAAAGCACTTAATCAGATCATATATATTTGTTGTAGGGTTTTTGTAGCAAAAACAAAAAAACAATTTATCTTTGTATATGTTGGATGACAGTCTTTTGCAAAAAATTTCTCCTAGTCTGTTCTTGTTTTCTAATTCTACAGAGATTTTTTGAAACTCAAGTCCAGCTTATAAAGTATTTCTTTCATAGATCAAGTTCTTGGTATTATATCTGCAAGGACAAAAGTATATCCCAAATCATAACATCTCCTATGGTATCATCTAGGAATTTTATAGTTTCCAGTTGTACATTTAAGTATATGATTCATTTCAGTTAAATTTGGTTAAGGTTGTAAGTGTGCATATAGATTTGGCTTTTGCATGTGGGTGTCCACTTGTTCTAGCAACGTTTGTTGAAAAAACTTTTTTTGCTTAATTGTATTTCCTTTGCTCCTCTATGAAAGATTCATTGCTTATATTTATGTGGGTCCATTTTGCGGTTCTCTAAAGAAATGCAAAAAAGTAAAATGGCTGTCTGGGGAGGCCTTACAAAGAGCTGTGAAAAGAAGAGAGGCAAAAAACAAAGGAGAAAAGGAATGATGTAAGCATCTGAATGCAGAGTTNTTGGAGAAGACTCTTGAGAGTCCCTTGGACTGCAAGGAGATTCAACCAGTCCATTCTAAAGCAGATCAGTCCTGAATATTCATTGGAAGGCCTGATGCGGCAGCTGAAACTCCAACACTTTGGCCACCTGATGAGAAGAGCTGACTCATTTGAAAACACCTGATGCTGGGAAAGATTGAAGGCAGGAAGAGAAGAAGGGGAAAACAGAGGATGAGATGGTTTGATGGCATCACCGACTCAATTGACATGAGTTTGGGTAAACTCTGGGAGTTGGTGATGGACAGGGAAGCCTGGCATGCTGCTGTTCTTGGGGGTCACAAAGAATTGGACACGACTAAGCAACTGAACTAATGTGAACTGAAAGCCGAGAAATAAATCTATGAAGTTATAGTCACCTAATCTATAATGAAGGAGGCAAGACTATACAAAGGAGAAAAAAAAGTCTTTTCAATAAATGGTGTTGGAAAAACTGGACCACTACATGTAATAAAATAAGATTATAACATTATTTAATACCATACTCAAAAATAAAATCAAAGAGGACTAAGGAACTAAATGTAGGATCTAATACTATAAAATTCTCAGAGGAAACTCTGTGCAGAACACTCTGACACAAATCACAGTAATATCTTTTTTGATCAGTCTCCCAGTATAATGGAGATAAGAGAAAAAATAAACAAATGGGCCCTAGTTAAACTCAAAAGCTTTTGCACAGCAAAGGAAACCATAAACAAAATGAAAAGACAATGCACATAATGGGAAAAAATATTTGGAAACAATGCAACTGACAAAGGATTAGTCTGCAAAGTTTACAAACAGTTCATGCAGCTCAGTATCATAAAAAACCAAACAACCCAATCAAAAACTGGTCAAAAGGTCTCCATTCTTTCTTCTTATATCCAAATCCCTCTTTCCATCAAAAAGGAACACTCCTACACTACAGTTGAGAGTTTAAGCTTTAAGCTTTTACGAATTTCAGGAGGAAGAGATTTGGGGATATCTATTAAGGGCCTTTGGAGAAGGCAATGGCACCCCACTCCAGTACTCTTGCCTGGAAAATCTCATGGACGGAGGAGCCTGGTGGGCTGCAGTCCATGGGGTCACTAAGAGTCGGACATGACTGGGCGACTTCACTTTCACTTTTCACTTTCATGAATTGGAGAAGGAAATAGCAATCCACTCCAGTGTTCTTGCCTGGAGAATCCCAGGGACAGGGGAGCTTGATGGGCTGCCATCTATGGGGCTGCACAGAGTCAGACACAACTGAAGCAACTTAGCAGCAGCAGCAGCAGCATTAAGGGGCTTAAAAAGAATGCCCTCAGATACAACAACTTCACTTCCTGAAATTTACACTAAGGAAAATATTATAAATATGTGCAAAAACGTAAGCTATGTGAATTTTCATTACAATATTATTTTTAGTGGTATAACACTGAAAATAGCCTAAGTTACCAACAAGGAATTAAGTAACATGACCATTAATATGATGTTGTTTAAGTATACTAATGGAAAATATGCTAATTGGAGTATGTAGTATTAAGCGGGAAAAAAAGCAAGTTATAAAATAATTTTATTTTTGTTGTTGTTCAGTCACCTCTTTGAGACCCAATGGACTGCAGCATGCCAAGCTTCCCTGTCCTACACCATCTCCCAGATCTTGCTCAAACTTATGTCCATTGGGTTAGTGATGCCATCCAACCAACTCACTATTTGTTGTCCCCTTCTCCAGCCTTCAGTTTTTCAGAGAATCAGGGTGTTTTCTAATGAGTCAACTTTTCACATCAGATGGCCACAGTATTGGAGTTTCAGCTTCAGCATCAGTCCTTCCAATGAATATTCAGGATTGATTTCTTTAGGATTGATCGGTTTGATCTCCTTGCAGCCCAAGGGACTCTCAAAAGTCTTCTCCAACACCACAATTCAAAAGCATCAATTCTTTGGCACTCAGCCTTCTCTATAGGCAAGCCCTCACATTCATACATGACTACTGGAAAGTTCATAGCTTTGACTGGACGGACCTTTATTGGCAAAGTAACATCTCTGCTTTTTAATACACTGTCTAGATTTGTCATAGCTTTTCTTCCAAAGAGTAAGCATCTTTAAATTTCATGGTTGCAATCACTATCTGCAGTGATTTTGGGGCCCAAGAAAATAAAGTCTGTCACCGTTTCCATTGTTTCCCCGTCTATTTGCCATGAAGTGATAGGACCAGATGCCGTAATCATTTATTGAATGCCTAGTTTTAAGCCACTTTTTTCACGTTCTTCTTTCACCTTCATCAAGTGGCTCTTAGTTCCTCTTCACTTTCTGCCATAAGGGTGGTGCCATCTGCATATCTGAGGTTATTGATATTTCTCATGGCAATCTTGATTCCAGCTTGTGCTTCATCCAGCCCAGCATTTTGCATGATGTGTTCTGCATGTGAGTTAAATAATCAGGGTGACAGTACAGCCTTGATGTACTCCTTTCCCAATTAGGAATTAGGCTATTGTTCCGTCTGTTTATAATTGTTGCTTCTTGACCTGCATACAGGTTTCATAGGAGGTAGGTAAGGTGGTCTGGTATTCCCATCTCTTGAACAATTTTCCATAGTTTTTTGTGATCCAGACAGTCAAAGGGTTTAGCATAGTCAGCAAAGCAGAATTCTCTTGCTTTTTCTAAGATCTAGCAATTTGATCTCTGGTTCCTCTGCCTTTTCTAAATCCAGCTTGAACATATAGAAGTTCTTGGTTCATGTACTATTGAAGCCTAGATTGGAGAATTTTACATATATATAAATAATTCTAAAAAGTAAACATTGTTATTAACCATTTGATCATGTGTGTGTATGTATATATATATATAAATATATATATATATTTCTGAAAAGCACATGTATATCAAGTTTTCAGCAATGATTATGGTTGCTTGGTTGGCTTGGTGGTGGTGGTTTAGTCCCTAAGTCATGTCTGACTCTTGCAACTCCGTGGATTGTAGACTGCCAGGCTCCTCTGTCCATGGGATTCTCCAGGCAAGAATACTGGAGTGGGCCACCATTTCCTTCTCTAGGGGATCTTCCCATACCAAGGATTGAACACAGGTCTCCTACATTGAAGGCAGATTCTTTACTAACTGAGCTATGAGGGTAGGAGGGTTTTATTTTGGTTTTGCTTTTTTTTAATATTGTAATATTTTTTACCATAGACATTTTCTGCTTAAAAAAAGTTTTACTTTTAGAAAAATATATATTTACCATCTTTCAAGTCCAACTTTACCCATTCATACATTTTTAAACTAATATTAACTTAGAGTCTAGCATCAGTCATGCATTCTTTTAGGTGCTCGGGCTGTATTAGTGAGGTACATAAAAATCCTGCCACAACAGGGAAATAAATAATGATAAGTAATAAGCATAAGAAATATATTACATAAATGTTAATAAGTAATAAATGTCATGGAAAAAATAAAAGAACGTATGGGGAATTGGGGTGGTGAGGAGTACTGGGATCAGGGTACAGGTTGCATTATTGAAAGGGGTGTTCAGAGTGACTCCCATTAAGAGCGTGAAATGGGGACAAAGATATGAAGGTTTTAAAAGAAAATATTTGCAAAAGAGCATTCCAAGTAGAGAGAACAAAGCCAAAGTGAAAGCATGTCTGACCTATTGGAGGAATAGTAAGGAGGATGTTTTGTTTTTGGAAGAGCCATCCACTGAAAAGTATGAGAAAAAGTCAGTTGGCTAGCAGGGGGCTAGATAACAGAGGACTTTGTGAATCATTACAAGGACTTGAGTTAATGTGATCTCACTTTTATATTTTCAAAAGAATCTGGCTACTGCAGTGAGAATGGATTGCAGAAGAGTAAGGACGGAGGCAGGGAAACATGCAGTAAAATCAGTGCCGTATTCGGGAGAGAGTTATGTATGGCATAGTCCAGGGGGTAGCAGAGGAGTTTGCAAAATCTTGGTTAAATTCTGAATTTGTTTCCTAATATTTTTAACGTAAGTTTTCAAAGAGGAAAAAAATTGAGAGAATTTTTCAGTGAATGCTCACTATTCAGTTCAGTTCAGTCACTCAGTTGTGTCTGACTCTTTGCGACTCCATGGACTACAGCCTTCCAGGCTTCCCTGTCAATCACCAACTCCTGGAGCTTGCTCAAAGTCATGTCCATCAAGTCAGTGATGCCATCCAACCATTTCATCCTCTGCCCTTCCCTTCACTTGCCTTCAATCTTTCCCAGCATTAGGGTCTTTTCCAATGAATCAGTTCTTTGCATCAGGTGGCCAAATTATTGGAGTTTCAGCTTCAACATCAGTCCTTCCAATGAATATTCAGGACTGCTCTCCTTTAGGATGGACTGGTTGGATCTCCTTGCAGTCCAAGGGACTCTCAAGAGTCTTCTCCAACACCACAGTTCAAAAGCACCAATTCTTTGGTGCTCAGCTTTCTTTATAGTCCAACACTTACATTCATATATGACTAATGGAAAAACCATAACTTTGACTAGATGGACCTTGGTCAGCAAAGCAATATCTCTGTTTTTTAATATGCTGTCCAGGTTGATCATAGCTTTTCTTCCAAAGAACAAGTGTCTTTTAATTTTATGGCAGCAGTGATTTTGGAGCCCTCAAAAATAAAGTCTATCACTGTTTCCATTGTTTCCCCATCTATTTTCCATGAAGTGATTAGTTTCTATAGTCAAAATTTTATATACTTGCTTTATCAAGCACCCATCTGTACACCCATTCTTCTATCCATCTATCAATCCATATTATTCCTATGCTTTTCAAAGTTATAAATATCAGTATAGTTCCCCTCAAATACTTATGCATGTATTTCACAGCATTAACTTTTTTTTCACAGTATTTTTTTTTCTTTTGAGATTTCCACATGCTGAGAAGTCACCTTCCAATACCAGAGACACAAGAGACATGGGTTCAATCCCTGGGTCAGGAAGATCCCCTGGAGAAGGAAATGGCAACCCATTCCAGTATTCTTGCTGGAAAAGTCCATGAACAAAGAAGTCTGGGGGGCTACAGTCCATGGAGTTATAAAGAGTCAGACACGACTAAGCAACTGAACACACACACACACAATTTATTTAAAATAAAATATGCATATCTTAAGTGCACCATTTGACAAAAAACCAAATCCTTATGAAGACACAGAACATTGCTATATCCCCAGGAAGTTCTCTTGTGTCCTTTCCCAGCCATTCCCTACCTTCATGCCCAAAGTAATCATCATTCTATTTTTTTCACTTAAGTTGAGTTTGTCTATTTTAGATCTTTATGTAAATGAAATACTATGTGTTATTTTTGTATTCTATTCAGAATAAGATCTTGAGATTCATCTATATTTTTGTGTATATAAGTAGTTACTCCTTTTTAGTGCTAAGTAATATTACATTAAGGCTTCTCTTGTGACTCAGAGGTAAAGAGCCCGCCTGCAGCACAGGAGATGTGGGTTCAACCCCTAGGTCATGAAGATGGCTTGGAGAAGAAAATGGCAACTCACTCCAATATTCTTGCCTGGGAAATCCCATGGACAGAGGAGACTGCTGGGCTATAGTACATGGGTTTGCAAAGAGTTGGACACAACTTAGAAACTAAACAACAATACAATATTTTATTTTGTGAAAATACAATTTGTTAATATAGTCATGCATTGATAAACANGGAAAAAGTGTCAGACTTTATTTTCTTGGGCTCTAAAATCACTGCAGATGGTGATTGCAGCCATGAAATTGAAAGACGCTTACTCCTTGGAAGAAAAGTTATGACCAATACAGTATACTAATGCATATATATATGGAATTAGAAAGCTGGTAATGATAACCTTGTATGAAAGACAGCAAAGAGACACAGATATATAGAACAGTCTTTTGGACTCTGTGGGAGAAAGCAAAGGTGGGATAATAGGGGAGAATGCCATTGAAACATGTAAATTATGACATGTGAAACAAATCACCAGTCCAGGTTTGATGCATGATAGAGGGTGCTTGGGGCTGGTGCAATGGGGTGACCGAGAGAGATGGGATGGAGAGGGAGGTGGGAGGGGGATTCAGAATGGGGAACACATGTACACTCATGGTGGATTCATGTCAATATATGGAAAAACCAATACAATATTGCAAAGTAAAAATAAATAAATAAATAAAACAGATTTAAAAAGTAAATAAGTAAATTTTTTAAAAAAAGAAAATGTCCATTTCATTTTGTAGTTGTATTAGGATTTAAAATCTTGCATTAAAAATCTCAATCTTTCAAAAAAAATAAAAACAAAAATAATGTGTGGTATTTCACAAATTTCTTTGACCCTGGAAGCTTTACTTTTTTCACCTTAAGGGATCAGCCTGCCCTGCAGTAAAACACTGGAGAATATCCTTTCAATACACAGAAATTGTTTTTATAGCAAACATTAAATGCTGTGGCAGGCCTCTGTAGGTGAGAATTGGGAATTATTCAGCTTCACAGGTGGGTCAGTGGTAGAGAATCTGCCTGCCAAAGCAGGATACTGAGAGTTTGATTCTTGGGTCGATACAATCACCTGGAGAAGACAACAGCAACCTAGTCTGGTATTCTTGCCTAGTGAAAACTCCATGAACAGAGGTGCCTGGTGGGCTACAGTTCATGTCAGTAAGAGTTGGATATGACTTAGCAACTGAGCACACATGTTTTTAATTATTGGAGTATCAAAATGCACATTTAACACTCTCTAGGCCCTAAGATATTAAATATATATATATGTTTATTATATATAATGTAATATAACATATGACATTACTATATATATAAAAGATAAATCTGCTTAATTTTGTTTATATCAATATTTCCCTATGGGTTTCCCAAGTGGTGCTAACGGTAAAAAATCCACCTGCCAATGCAGGAGACACAAGAGATGTGAGTTCGAACCCTGGTTCAGGAAGATCCCCTGGAAAATGAAATGGCAACCCACTCCAGTATTCTTGCCTGGAGAATTCCATGGACAGAGGAGCCTGGCAGACTGTAGTCCATAGGGTCATAAAGAGTTGGACACAAATGAAGCGACTTAGCATGATAACTTATATGAAAAAAGACCCTAAAAAAGAATGAATATATAACTGAATCACTTCAGTTCAGTTCAGTTCAGTTCAGTTGCTCAGTCATTTCTGACTCTTTATGACCCCATGAATCGCAGCATGTCAGGCCTCCCTGTCCATCATCATCTCCCAGAGTTCACTCAAACTCACGCCCATCGAGTAAGCGATGCCATCCAGCCATCTCATCCTCTGTAGTCCTCTTTTCCTCCTGCCCCCAATCCCTCCCAGCATGAGAATCTTTTCCAGTGAATCAGCTCTTCACATGAGGTGGCCAAAGCATTGGAGTTTCAGCTCTAGCATCATTCCGTCCAAAGAACACCCAGGGCTGATCTCCTTTAGAATGGACTGGTTGGATCTCCTTGCAGTCCAAGGGACTCTCAAGAGTCTTCTCCAACACCACAGTTCAAAAGAACTTCACTGTATCCCTATAACTAACACAACATTATAAATCAGCTATATTCCAATAAAACTAAACTTTAAAAATTTGTTTTTAATTTCCCAAATGTAGAGGGCCATAGAATCCATGTGAGGATGTGACTGTGTGTTTGTCGATATATGCATATTTTTGTACATCCATTAACATTCCATGGAAATCTGTGCTCCTGGGAATGCACGAGAGGAAACAGTTTAGTCATTAAACCCCCAAATTCACCTTTAAAATTCAAGCAATAAATATCCATTAATGTCAATATCCTTAACAAGTGGGACAAGAATGAAAGTCCAAATGAAGACCTTAGTAGCTGGGAGGAAACATTACAGCAATGGGTATATGTTTTTGGAGATTTAGTAAACTGTGGACACATTAGAAAGAAGTCAAAGAGGAAACTGTCCAAAAAATGTTCAACAAGTTCACAGTCTTAGCCAGAAATAATCCAATTATTCAACCACAAGGGACACTTATTATCCTTTGAAAGAAAAGCTTTCATACTTAGCAGAGGTTGAGAATGTAATTTTTTATAATAAAGTTTTCAGTAAATTTTGTTAAAGATTGGATTGTGAAGATATTTCTTTGGAAGATCAGGGTGCAATGTAAAGCTACTACCATATGAAAGCAAAATTTAATAAAAATTATTCACTACCAGGAATGTAAGCTGAGCAAATCCAGGTAGAATGGCTGTAGTAGAAACTACCTTGTTTTTTTGTTTCACTTCTTTACAACTAGACATTTCCCAGATTTCACTGTAAGTAGGTGCAAATGTGAGTCTGAATTCTAACTAATTGAATGTGGACAGAAGTGAGAGACACCACTTATATCTTGATCTACAAATATCCTTCTATGGAATGGTCCACTCTCTCTTCATCCCTTTGATAGCTGAAGGAAAAGGATTCAGCAAGGCCTATGAGACTCTAAAGGACAGTAGTATAAGAAAATGGAAAGAAATTGAGTCCCTGAATCAACACATGAAAGGCCACTCCTAAAACACTTGTGTTGAACTCTCATAGGAGTAAGAAATGAATTTGTTGATCTTATCTAATATTTGGCAATTTATGGAGGCCAATTGCCAAATATTAAAGACTACACCAATTCATAGAATGTCTGAAGAAGAGATTAACAACTTGTATATAGCACCTTTTGGTCTTTTTGCAAGAACTGGGCCTTTGAAGTATGTATTATGATAAATGCACAAAGTGCTTCCACCTGGGAAGCCCCTTACTTTAAAAAGCATGCCTTAAATATGAAATAATATTTATTAATAATTAAAATGAAATATCTCCCTAAATCTAAGATATCAGTATTACAAAAAGACTGTTTATACACCACCTGTCAGCAATAAGCTTAAAATTGTTGAATAATGTTGAAAGGGTCACAGTATGTGGCTTTCTGAATAACAGAATATGAATGAGGAACATAAGGAGAAAGGTTTTGAAGTTACATATTCCATAGTTATAAAAATAAGACAGACAAAGCTTCATGGAAAACAGAGTGGCAATCTGCTCTGCTCTGCTAAGTCGCTGCAGTCGTGTCCGACTCTGTGCGACCCCATAGATGGAAGCCCACCAGGCTTCCCCCATCCCTGGGATTCTCCAGGCAAGAACACTGAAGTAGGTTGCCATTTCCTTCTCCAGTGCATGAAAGTGAAAAGGGAAAGTGAAGATATTCAGTCGTGTCTGACTCTTAGCGACCCCACGGACTGCGGCCTACCAGACTCCTCCATCCATGGGATTTTCCAGGCAAGAGTATTGGAGTGGGGTGCCATTTCCTTCTCCAAGAGTAACAGTCAAAAAAGAACAGCACCAGCTGGAGAGCACTCTACACTCTTCATAACTGGCACATAGGTGCTTCTGTCACTCAGAAACAAGCCAGTAGCATGGTAGATGTTGAAGTCACCAGTGTCAGCACTATTTTTCAAAACTCTAAGCCACATGGTTTCTAAACTTGGTTCCTTGGGGTTTAGTCTGGTTGGGATTGAGGGAAGTATAGTTGGCCACTATAGGCCAACTGTGGCTAAAAACAGACTTTCCACTTCTATAATAGTCAATAGCTTCATAATATCAAGCAAGAGACAATTATATCATGTTGGTTAGAATTAGTTTCTTTCTGTTCTATGTTTCAATAGAACTTAGATAACAATTTTATGTTAGAATTCATTGCTCTGAACATCCATGGTAGGCTCAGTGAATAGACCGAAAATTCCTGGTGGTCAGTTAATCCTTGCAACACCCAAGTTAACATATTCTGACAACATTTACAAATTCTCACTTGAGGAAAATTGCTTTATGTGGTTTCTGTAACATGTGTGTTTCTCTTTGAATTATGAATACACAACCCATCTTTTTTAAAGTCTTTCCTGAAAGAACTGCATCTATTCAACTCTCACAGAAAGTGACCTTGCAAGTAAGACTATGGCAGTTGCAAAAAAACTAAAACACTCAGTTTTTGAAATGATACTTGGCAACGTTGTATGCAAAGAAATATATATATATATTACATATATATATATTACACACATATATCTATCGATATATATTGCTCAAACAATCCCTTGATAGATTCTTAGACTTCTGAAGAGCTCCAGACTGCACAGAAAACCCAGGTAAGGCTGTCCTGCTCAAGAAATCAAATCCTGATGACAGCCACGTTATGAGCATTAAAGGAAATGGTAAAAGATGGCTGCAAATAATTTCAATAGTTGAAATGAGGACTCCTGCTCTTTCCAAGTATAGTAATATCTAACACCTCTTTTGCACTTCATGGCTACAAAAGTTGCCAAGGGAGATTTTTTCGTTGCCATTATATCATGCTGTCTGCTTTGCAAAGAACTGGAATCATTGGCTTGATTCATCTCATGCCAGTTGCTGATGCTACAATCCCACAGAAAATGACTAAAATTTAACACATTTTTACACAAAGATTTACCACTGAGCAACATTCATCATCCCTTAAATGCATATTTTTTGGTCCTTTACAGAAAATAGTTCTCAGTGTCTCACAAGAAAGGCCAGGAAGAGAGTATTCTCTGCAATGTCCAAGTTTGTGAGATTTTGGCTAGAACAGAGGGAGAAGGCATTACACTGAGAGAGAGGAAACAAGGTGTAGCATTTTCATTTCATCACAAGCTAAATAGAAGAGGCTGTTTCCACTGGAAACTGTGACAAATGTTAACCTGAATTTCCTGTGTTACTTTTAAGTTGCTTGGAATTGGTTTTATATGCATACATAACTGAGGTGTAGACTATATTAGGCACAAATTATGAACTAGATCCAAATAGTGTAGCTTGGACATCTTTTTATAAAACCAAATCACTACAAGATAGAGGATCTTAAACAAAAATCCTCTTCTTTCATCAACCAAATAGCTATAAAATGGAAAGTATAAAACTAAACCACCTTCCTTTCAGTGGAACTGAAAAATTAGAAAGATGAAAGATAGGAAGGAGCTGTTTAAAAGTATATAGACTCATTGTAATTTAAGCTCAACTCCCCTTTCCAAAGTATTTTCTATCTGCTTTTAAACATATGCTTTCCTCCAGCCAGGTTGATATTCATGGCCTTTGATAGTCCTTCCATACACTGACTAATATTTTTCCACTTCTCTTACCTATTTATTTCATTCTTCATTGTCCAATATAAGGCTTAAATCTTTGACACTCTCACTCTAGAGTGAATTTTTTTTTCCCCTTGAAACCTGAAAAACAGATAATTTTGCCTTACTTTGAAGAAGTTACTTGATTGCCTTCTACAGAAATGGAGTTACCAGTACCAACATTTCAGGAGTGCTACAAGAATTAAATGAGATCCAAGAAAGATACCTGGAGTATTAACATGCATATAGCAGCTGCTTAATCAATTCTAGAGGACTTAGTTTTTAATCTTTGTGATTGGCTCAGTGAACATACTTATGTGCTTACCTCTATAATAAAATCAGGAGACATTTCTTTCATATATTTTTTTACTTCTCATAGCTTTTTTTTTGCACATAGATTCCTAGCAAATATCCACAAATTGGGAAATGAAATAGTGTTGCTTTTTCATCTAAAGGCTAGATCTATTATCTTCATTTCCACTGCTAAATTTCAGATGCTGAGTTTCTCATAGTACCAGTTCTCTGGGGTTCTCCCGTCCCTCAAAATCATCAAAGATTCAATCATCTGCTCTCATTGCCAGGTGCAACAGGTATAATTAATTGTCCCAAGCCTATTGCTTAACCTTATACTCAGGCAGCTCCAATTTTATTACTACAAATATATCACCAGTATATCTTGGAAGCTACAGGGTTTACTCTGATGGAGTTCCTTTTTATTGTTCATATGCCCTTGCCACTCTTGACATCATTAGTAGTAGGAAGTCCTAAATTCCTTAACTCTAAGACAGTCTTCAGACTCAGGAGATCTTCCATTTCTTTGTAGTACATTTAGGGAAGAACTATTCCATTATTTCATGTCATTCACTTGAAGACCTTTTATCTTTAGAGTTTTCTCATCTTAAGCAATAGTATATTTCCAGGAGTATTTTTTCATCATGATTTGAGCTAACTATGGATAAACATCAGACCTAGTGCTTTTTCACCTCTCAATGGAAATTTTCATTTACATATCTTAAATCTGAAAGAATAAGCTACTCAAGGTTCAAATTTCTTTCATTCACTTCATTATAAAAAACTTTATAAATTTAATCAGTCTCCAATGTCAAAATATTTACTTCTCCTTTTCAATGCATCATCTTCCTCAAAGACTGACCATCTATTTAATAACTGGATCCATATATGGCAGGAAAAATATGGACAGGAAGAAATAAGATCAGATTTATATGAAGAGAGTTAAAAACGATGAGCAGGAGAAAGAGGGGAGAATTCTGGAGCAGTATCATTGAATAAGGGAGATATAATGGGACCTACTGCACTAGTGGAAGACTGGCTTTAGAAAGGAAGGAATATTTCATATATGGAAGGAGGTAGAAAAGTGGAATAGAGGGGAAAGATGAGGATGGGTGGTTAGGGCTTGTAGGACACTATCTAACCCTTGTACTAATTGTTGTTGGCTCATACTAACTACAAAAAACCAAAATGATTGTGCATGGCAAGATTGGCTTACATCAGCGCCTTATCTAATTCATTCTATTCAATGGTTACACTCAAAGCCACATCATCCCACAGTCAAAGCCATATTCTGGTACATCCCCAGGGCCCTTCAGGCAACCTTATCTTGTTGACTTAGCCCTGAAAATGGCTTTTCACTCTTCCAGGAAGGACATTACTCCCTTCAGCCTATCTTAAATCTTACTTACATAGTTTTGGTTTCTCCCATGATGCTTTTGATGCAAGCTCCTGAAAGATAAAAGTACTCCATATTCTCATTTTTTTTTAACTCCACAGAATATCTATAGCATGCAACTTGCTAATTGTTAAATAACTCAATCTCACATAACTCACAAAACCCATTTTTTTTTGCCACGTCTGGAAATGCAAAAGGCAGTTGGTGCAGACTGTGTTGATTATGGAACATAATATGACAACTCCACTTACAAATCAGACTAACTCTGCCTCTTCCTTCACACAAATGAGTTTGAATCAAGCTGAGATTTCTAAGTGGTGAGAGACCTACAACTAAATTTAGGATAAATTCAGCTTGATGTTATGAAGAGTATGTAGTCTCAGATAAGACAAACCTGGATCTGTTCAATGCTGTCGTTCACTAATTCACATGACTGAGCCTCAGGCACTTCGTGTGTAAAACGGGAACGACACCAAAGTCACAGGGTTATTATGGAAGTTAAGTGAGATAACATAAGTAGAGTATGTGTGAGGGTACTTGATGTGATCAATACTAGTACCACTCATAGGCTCTTATACTTCTCTGTTAGAATCTCACACAGTTGAGTTTACTGTGTCAGCACACACACACACAAAATAATGTATAAACCTAGCTGAAAATGTAACTTCTAAGAGAAAGTTTGGGAAAATATCATGCAAAACTCTCTTCCCCTTGTCAACAGGGAATCTCATTTATAGCAAACCTTATAATATCTCACTTATAGCAAAGCAATTTAAAACTGTGGACCCCATGGTTTAGGTAAAATGTTTCAGGTCAGTTTGGTCCATAATAGGATGTGTTCCTTACATGGGCAGAGGCTTTGGAGTAATTATGAGCTGAATTTGGCTCACATGCTACCAAAGTACCTGGATTACTCTGGACTCTACTTCTTATCATAAGTCTCTGGAAAGTGATTATCCTTATCAATTAGCAACACCAAGATATATCAGACTTTTGGGCAGAAGTAGATTGGCTAAAGTTCCATGTGAATCACTTGGAAAACACCTATAATCAAATAGGGTAGGAATAAAAAATAATAGTATTGCTTCTTAAAGCCTTAGTAATATGATTAAATCATGGGCGCACAGTTCAACAATAAATGTGGCAGGGTGCTAATGGCATAATTCCTACTTCATCAAGGTTAACAGAGAAAATTTTCAAGCAAAAGAAGAGACATTAGTAATTGAATCAGAAGTCCATTGTTGTTGTCTTACAATACTCCTAACTGAAATCAAAATAAAGTTCTTGTGTGTTTCTAAAGTCTGAATGTCAGTTTGCTCTTTCTGCAACGTGAGTTGCTTGACTTTAAAGCATTTCCCATTCTAGAGTTCAATTACTTTTATGAAAATCATACAATTACTTAGAAATGTCAACTTAAGTTTGTTACATAATTGACACTTTTAATTGATCTTTATGATATATATTATGTATTATTATATTACATGTATACTTTATTGCATTAAAATTGAACTTTCCCAACATAAGGATACTATCAGAAGTTAGAAAAGGAAACAGTGGACCATTATTTCAATTCTGTGGGTAAAGAACACCTACATTTAACCCTTACTCTAGATCGAAGGAGTATTACCAAGATAGATATTTTTGTACAAGGTAGCAGAGATGGAAAAAGAAAGAGTAGAAAATTATGTGGCAGAATTGAAAGAAAACTAGACGAATACACAAATAATTATAAAATAAGGCAGAACATGTCACATAAAAATTTGAGGTCATATCGAACAGAGGTGGTAGGAAAGAATCTGAGAGGAGATGTACTTTGAGAAAAGCCTCGAAATATGTATCCAAAATGCTTCATATTTTAACATAAATGTAAAGGTAAAGAAACAGACCTTGACTTTCAATTTGAACATATGTCTAGTTTATGACATAGAGTCTATGACAAACTACAAATTTATATATTGAAGATATGATTTAGCCATGTTCACTGAACTCGTCGAGGCCCTAAATCACTGGGCAAGGGACCAAAAAAAAAAAAAAAGGATTTCTTATGGCATCCGTGCCTTAAGAAATGATAACAGTGAGAGTTTTCCTGCTAGACAGTTTTCTCTGCATATGTGTTCATCTTAATGAGCACCCTGGAAGACAAATGCCCTGTAAACTTTGCTTTTATTTGTTTCACAACCAGAAATTGGGCACATGCATTGCTNGGGACCAAAAAAAAAAAAAAAAAGGATTTCTTATGGCATCCGTGCCTTAAGAAATGATAACAGTGAGAGTTTTCCTGCTAGACAGTTTTCTCTGCATATGTGTTCATCTTAATGAGCACCCTGGAAGACAAATGCCCTGTAAACTTTGCTTTTCTTTGTTTGACAACCAGAAATTGGGCACATGCATTGCTGATATAGTGGGCAGGGAGGTGGGGGGAAGAAATTCTCAAACAGTTGAATTCTGCCTATTCTGTGTGTATATGCAAGGCATGCAGCTGTTTCACTTTTTAAATTCCAGCTCAAGCAAAAAAAAAAAAAGAAAAGAAAAACTGGATGGCTAGATATTTCTTCAAATAAAAGTCCAGTGCTCAATGGGAAAAAATATTTGAAGACAATGCACAATAAGGGCTTTTTTTCAAGTCATATAAAAGCTATTTTATGAAATTAAGCTGGAAATATTATAAGTGGGAAATGACCACAGAATAAATAGGAACCTTTTAGAAAGAGAGCAAACATGTGTTATTTATTTTCCTAGTAAACAGAAGTGGCAGATTCAATCAGCAAGAAACATTGGATAGTTATGACCATTTTAATCATGTAAAAAATTCATAAGATTTGTTTTTGGTGCATTAAACAGCATCTTCAGGCTAGTATTAGGGAAAGTGAATAAATTCTATTTACCAATAGACTAGAGATAAGAAGGGACCAGTTCTCTTATGTGTCTGGTGAAAGAAAGGGACATAGACAATTTCAGCACTCTCCACTACTACCTCCTTTTATTCTTTATAAACATATGGAAATAATTATACCCACTTGCATAAAAAACATTTAAAACTATAAAACAGTTCCAAAGCATGTACTGTGCCATATTTCATGTGGAGAGAGACTGCCTTCAGTTCCGTTTTGAAAGGCCTAAAAAGTGCAAAGCAATAGTACTCTAAGTATTTATATCTACTTTGATTCCTTAATGTTTAAAGTCATGTTGAAAAATGTTAATTTTAGATGTTAATTATAGAGCTGGAATAAAGCATTGGTTATAAAATAGCTAGCTGAGGTTAAATCCCTCCATAATGATCAGTTTTTTGGTACTCCCTGTTATTTAAAATACTACCAAAGAAATACATTACAAAAAATACACTAGCATGTGGCATATCTTTTCACTTGGAATTTTTATGAATGATAAAACTAACTAGACACAAGGAAATCAAATATTTTCTGGTCTTAAGTCTACCTTATTCAATAACATATATATACACATCTTACATGTGTTTAGATTCAAAGATTAAAGGCAATATCCTAATGTATAACAAAAATATCAAACATCCCTTGAAGGACAGAGCCTCAACATTACACAACTCTTACTTTTTATTTTTGCCTTAAAAATTATAATGGGCTTTTGGGATAGAGATGTAGTTTTTGTTTTAATGTCAAAAACTGCAAAGATTTGGTAAAATGCAAAAGGATTCTTTTTGTAAGTAAAGACTTTCTCTACACTGGAGTGGGTAGCCTTTCCCTTCTCCAGGGGATCTTCCCAACCCAGGTATTGAACCCAGGTCTCCCACATTGCAGGCAGATTCTTTACCAGCTGAGCCACTTGGGAAGCCCAGTTTACTTACAGAAGTCACGGCAAATACAATTCCACAGTACACTGATGTCTCTTTGGCAAAGCAGATTGAACAAAAGTCAATTTATTGATTAAAAATCCTTTCCCTGATTAAGATACCCCTTCCCCAAGGCTGTCGAAAGGATTTAGACTTCCTCTGGATATATAGTAAAGGTATCAGTCCCATAAATTTATACTCACTTTATTATCAACAAAATAATGCTTGAAGAAGAGACTGATTCAGGTAACACTGAGAAGCTGAAAATTGTTGATGTTCGCATATCTCTATTCACTAGCCCTTCCTTTATGTTTCAGTCCTTTTCCTCCCTTTCTATTCCAGGCCACCAATGTCCCATGCTGTACTTCTATGCCAATGTGTTCATTTGCTCAGTTGTATCTGACTCTTTGTGACTTTGTGGACTAAAGCCTGCCAGGCTCCTTTGTCCATAGGATTTTCCAGGCAAGAGTGCTGAGGTGGGTTGTCATTTCCTCCTCTAAGCGATCTTCCCGACCCAGGGATTAAACATGCATCTACTGTGTGTCCTGCATTGGCAGGAAGATTCTTTACCACTGAGTCACCTGGACTTTGTATTGACTTTTAATCTAGTTTCTCTCATTGAAAATATACCTGATCTTCATTCCAAGTCAATAAAACCTTTTATCCATTTTTCAGTGTACCAGCTATAACCTCACGAATAAGTTTATTTTCAGGAAATCACGAATGACAAGGATTTAAAGTGGCAGTATTACACAAATATTTTTTATTTTGTAGGTATTTAAGCCTTAATGCCTAATCTAAAAGTCATCTATCACCCTACCTACGTGAAATTCCACCATACTGTTAACAGTACACAGAATGTCAATTTTAGGGCACACCTTTATTTTATAAACCACCAAGGAAGAAAAATGCTTCTATTTAAACCATGACATGATGCCATAATGATAATCCTGTATAATACATGAATCGATAACATCAGTCTTTCATTGCTTTGAAATGATTTCATCTATTCCAAAGAACTTGGCAATCTACCCTACCTTCAGTTGCAGTGCTTAGAGTGTGAGAATAATCTTTTTTGCAAGTATTTCAGGAACAAAACATAACACATCTTCATCTACTTGTGGATATCTTCCATTTTTAGGTCCATAAAACCCTTGGTTGTTAATTTGTAAGAAACTATGAAGTTCTGATCATTTCTACAATGATGCTTTATTCATATAAAACTTATTTTCCATCCAGCAATGTGGAAAGCCATAAAAAGTGTCATTTACACCCCATATAATGTAAAAGAGCCAAAAAAATTCATGAGTTTTCTTGAAACTATGGATAGCTGAGATTACAGGGCAACCAACTAGCTCAAAATCTAAGAAAGTGATGACATAAGAAATAGCTTCCTAGGGCAGATGTCACCCTTAGGACACTGGTGAAAACCAGTTGCAGCTGGGGGGAAGGAGTGACAACAGCAACAAATCCTACCTCTCATAAGAGAGGGTGGGCTTGCATGCAGTGCCCAAGGCCAGAGCCTGGAAAAGAGCATCACTGAGACCACATCCAGGACCTGGGACCTGATATCATTCCACTCCAAGACTTAATGTGAATAAGAGAGGATACCCATCACCACATCCTAGAGACAAGCTAACAAGCACTAAGTAACAACATTAGAATATGGCTGGAAAAGAAACAGGGAAGAACAAAAGCAGATAAAGAAACATTCATAGTACAATGAAAAATCTAAAATTATTGCAGGAGCACTCACTGGAGGGGAGTGGGGAGCCTCTTGAAAACCACTCTAACACAAGAAATCTGGAGGAATTCAAACACTGGGGTGCCCAAAGGATCCCTTTCCCTAAAGCTAGGCCCTCCTCCTAACTATATTAATTCAAATTCCTATAATCTAGGTCTAGCAGAAGGAAAAGCATGCTGATTTCTACGCAAAAGTGTCTATAAGACAGATGACTTTCAACAACAAAAGCTATAAGACAAACAACAAAAATACATATAGAGACAATACTCTTCTAAGAGAAAAACTAATTATCAGAATCTAACTCAAGTATGATACAGGTAGTAAAATGTCCAGGGAGGAAATTTAAGGTAGCTGTGATTAACAATGGTAAAGGTGATTAAAATTTGAGGTAAGATTTAAGGTAACTTTGATTAAAAGTGGTAAGGTAACTGTATTAAAATCTCCAGTGGAAGTGGTATACCGCATGTAAGATCAGCTGGATGATTTCAGGACAGAGATGAAAACTATAAGAATGAGTCGACTACAAATGCTGGAAGTTAAAATACAATAACAGAAATGAAGAATGCCTTTGACAGGCATTATTAAGATTGACACAGACAAGGAAATAATCAGTGAACCTAAGGATAATTTGAAGATAAGTGAACAGAAATTACCCAAACTGAAACAAAAAAGAAAAGAGTAGAAAAGTAAACAAACAAAANAAGTTAAAATACAATAACAGAAATGAAGAATGCCTTTGACAGGCATTATTAAGATTGACACAGACAAGGAAATAATCAGTGAACCTAAGGATAATTTGAAGATAAGTGAACAGAAATTACCCAAACTGAAACAAAAAAGAAAAGAGTAGAAAAGTAAACAAACAAAAAACAGAGTGTCCCAAAGCTATGGAACAATATCAATATATCAATAGAGCTAACATATGCATAGTTCAAATCCTAAAAAGATGAGAGAAGAGGGCAAAAGAAATATTTGAGAAAATAATGGCCAAGAATTTTGCAATATTAATAGCAGACATCAACCATAGACTGAAGAAACTCAGAAAACATTGACCAGGTAAATACAAAAAAGCAAACTACATATTATAAGCAAAATATTAAAAAGATCAAGAGAAAATCTTGAAGGCAATCAGACAGAGAAAGATTTATTATCTATGGATGAACAAAGAATTATAGCAGTTTCCAGTTAGAAACCATGCAAACTAGAAGACAATGAATGACATTTTCTAATTGTTGGGAGAAAAAGAAAAGAATCTTTCAACCCAGAATTCTACATGGAACAAAAATATATTTCCAAACAAAAGTGAAGATTCTCTTAAGTAAATAATTACTGAGAAAATTCAATACTAAATCGCGTCCTCTCTAAGAAATATAGAAGCAGTGTACTTCTGTCATAGGGAAACAATATGATACCATTTAATTTATTGTATATGTATAGTGAATTAACAACTTAAATATATGAGAATAACACAAATAATTGGAGGAATAAATTGAGAGCATATCATTATGAAGTTCTTACACTATATATGAAGTCATGTAATATTTTTTGAAGGTAGATTGTGATAGATGAAATGTATNGTGTTCAAGTAATTTAAAAAGAAAGTCAAAGTCAGTAAAGTATGGTTATCAAGGAGAAGACCGAACTAAAGTGAAACTCTGAGTGTAGGCAGACTTCAGATCGTGTAAGGGCCTATTGTCCATAGGAAGCTGGATTTTATTTCACAGGAGTAAGAAAATCTTAAAGGGTTGTAGACAGTAAAGCCTCATCATCTGATTGACATTTTTAAAAGATCGATAGTGGAAGCAGCTGAAGAGGAAAAGTTGCCTGCTTTTATCGTGCAGGTATTCAGGGAAGAGATGATCTTGCTTGGACTAGCCAGGTAGTGGTGGGCATAGAGACGGAGGCAGGGACACTCAAGAATACAGTTTGAAAATAAAATCAACAGGGCTTTCTGATGGCTTACAGGTGGAGGTGAAGAAAGCAAAAATCAACTGCAATCCCTTGGTCTCAAATGAGGAAAGCTGGAGGATGGACATGCTAGAGTAGCAATGGGTTGTGCAGAAGTGAGATGAGTTCAAGGTGAATAAAGGCTACCAAGAGACAGGAGGGTGCCTACTTTACCCAAAGAGCCTAAGGACATCCCTGAGAGAGGCCGCAGAGAAAGTGGGATAGTCAGTTTTCTGTTCAAGGCAAGGAGACAGAGTTCTGTTCCAAGTAAAGATTGAGGAATTATGGAAAGTTGCTGGATACAGAAAGGGATGTTTGATAGAAAGACTGGAAGAGTTTGGGGAGGTGGGATGTGGATGAAGTCCAAGGGAGGGGGATGGACACAGTACTATAGAGTTGGGACTAGAAAGCAGTGGCTGAGATCAGGTGGGAAGTGGGGCATGTTGAAACTGCTAGTCTTTTAGAGAAGATATTCTTGATTCTACTTCTTTAACAAGAACCAAGAAAAATTCTAGAACATGCTTTGTCATATGTCAGTTGCTAGAGCAGCTGCTCCTTCTGGCCACTGGGGGAATAATGACTGTGATGAGTGGCATCACTGAACGCCAGTGTGTGGCAGGATCTTACTCTAGATTGTATTTTCCTTTTTAATTTATCTGGCTCCATCGGAGAGAGATTTTATAAAATAGAATCCTCGCTATAAATTTCACATAGTTCATCTGAATTTTCTGCCTGTGGCTAAGCTTCTTACAAGTTTGCAATAATAGTCACAGATGGACTTGGTAAATGTACCATTTTCCATACTAAAATACACTATACTGACCGTCCACTTAGGAAAAGTCCTGGTGGACAGTCTATGTTTCTAAAACAGCTCCATTTCCAGGCGTTGGTGATGGAGATCCAGGAGGAGAACCTCAGAAGTTTTCAACCTCATCCCATAGTGTAACTTTTTCAATGAGAACAGCTATCTATTTCACTTGTCACATATGAGCTTATTTCCCAACCATTTCACACCCTAACCAGGAGAATTAAAAACAAATGTTAGCACTTGTATGGGCCCCGCCAGAATAATGCTTCCCTGTGTCACCTTTATTTCCAGTCTCCCAAGAAGCCAGAGCAGCAGAAAGATCTAATGTAGAAGCAGAGCGAAGCTGTGTATAACAAAGCCTTAAGGATGGAAGAGGGAAAGTGAAGTCGTTCAGTCATGTCCGACNTAGCACTTGTATGGGCCCCGCCAGAATAATGCTTCCCTGTGTCACCTTTATTTCCAGTCTCCCAAGAAGCCAGAGCAGCAGAAAGATCTAATGTAGAAGCAGAGCGAAGCTGTGTATAACAAAGCCTTAAGGATGGAAGAGGGAAAGTGAAGTCGTTCAGTCATGTCCGACTCTTTGCAGCCCATAGACTGTAGCCCACCAAGTTCCTCCATCCATGGGATTCTCCAGGCAAGAATACTGGAATGGGTTGCCATTGCCTTCTCCAGGGTATCTTCCCAACCCAGGGATTGAACCCAGGTCTCCCACATTGCAGGCAGATGCTTTAACCTCTAGGGTTTAAAGAATTAGGCAGAACAACAGTTTCATTATAGCAGCCATTATATTCTTATTTTTGAGTAATAAACTAACAATTTTCCTATTGAACAAAAGTATTATAAGTAGTTTCTCCCTGACAAAGAATACTAGAATCAGGCTTAGAATTAGACTCAATGATAAAATGGAGAATGGAATGCTTATGGGCAAAACTTGTGCCACTTTAGTTTTTCTGACTGTATCTGTCCTGAGGAATATAAAGTCATTTTTTCCATAGCTGTATGTTCTAATTATATGCCATCTTTTCATCAAAGGGAAAATTGAAGAATTAAAATTTAAGAATTGCTTTCAAGAGGATTATATACATACTTATACACACTTAGTGTTTTTTTGAATGAGGAAATAGAAAATGTGTCCTTTGTTATGTCCCTAACATTAAGATCTTGCCCTACTTCTCTTTACTCCCTCCTACCTGCCTCTGTTTGTCTGTCCTCACCTCCACCACCCTCTGCTTTCACCAAATATCAGTCTCCATAGCTAAAGAATACCATAGCATGCAATGGTAAATAAGACTCAGTAGCACTGGTGTGAGGAATTCAGGGCAGGGCAACTGGTTGGCACCTTTTTTATGCCACAGACAGGGACAACATATTCAGTGCCATTAAGAGATTCCCTTGAAATTTCCTGGTGCCCTGGAGCAGAAGAAGCTGCCCTGGGTGGGGTGGGGCAGGTAAATCTGAGCATGAGAGAAGGACTGAAAACAAAAGTCACTGTGTGAATTTCCCTCCCAACTTCTTTCTGATCCAGGATAGAGCTATAGGGAACCATTCTCACTAAGGCCCTATCCCACCCAAAGACATGTGAGCCACTCTACAATGCCTCTCCTGTCTGTGGGCTCAGATTCCTTACTCACATCGTCTCACAAGCCTTGTGTGCAGGTCCCAGAGCCTCGTTCCAGATAACAGCCACCACTGCTGGGGCCCCACCTGTCACCTGCAGCATCTGGTCTGCCCCAGGCTTTCTCCACTCAAGGGGCATTTTCTCAGCACAAAGCACACAGATGCAAACTAGTGTGAAGAAGTAATCAGTGTGATTATTTATCCCTTTGAATAGGTTTCTTTCTTTCTTCTGACATTCCTCTGAAACTGTGCCTGTGGGTTTTGTCAAGTCTGCAGCCCTTGACAGCAGGTGGGCTCCTCCTTTAAGGCACTAGTGATACATCACTTATTATGGGAGTAATAGTGTTGTATCGATCAGGCAGATAACGGGAGATAGAAACAGCGTGACAGAAAATGCAAAGAAAATAAACGAGGGCAGAGCCGGATGACAGGAGCACAGAGAGAGAGAAAGAAAGAAAGTCAGAAAGGAGGTGAAGATTTGTCTCTAAATGTTCAACACAGAAGTTTCTGAGGATGTGTGCAGTTTCTAAGCTTCAGATCTTATATGTTAGATTTGCTTGTCACCCCTGGTAACCTTGCCACCTCAGTGTCCAACCTGGTGGCCTAGCAGCCTGAAGATGTGCCCAACCTGGTTCTGGGCTGGAGACAAACCCAGAAGTCTACTAGAAAGAAAGTTAAGTCACTCAGTCATGTCTGACTCATTGAGATCCCATGGACTGTAGCCTGCCAGGTTCCTCCATCCATGGGATTTACCAGGCAAGAACACTGGAGTGGGTTGCCATTTCCTTCTCCAGGGGATCTTCCCGACCCAGGGATCGAACCCAGGTCACCCTCACTGAAGGTAGACTCTTTACCATCTGAGCCACCAGGGGAGCCCATGGGGTTGTTTAAATAGGGCCATGGAAAAATGATTATATCATTCAATGCTTCCAACTTATTCTGTTATTACTGTTGAAAGACAAATATGGAAAGGAAACAAAAACCACTGCAGATTTTGAAAAGAAAGTCTAGCAATATTTTGTGGTATGTTTAGTTTCCTGCATTTACCCTAACTTATTTTAAGTGCAATTAATCATCCATAAATCTGATATAAAAATGGAGATAATGCTGAGACAAAGGTTTTTTTAAATTAAATTCTTACTCAAAATATCTAAAGTATTCTGCTACCAACTTCTCCTATTTAAATCTTTCCTTTAAAATATCCTGCCATTCATTAAAAACCATTTGAATTCATATTTATAAAGATTAGTGTTTCCCTCAACCTTGATAAATTATATATTTTATTAACATATATTGATTTTGATCTATCTCAGCGCAATAGCTCAAGCATAATGCTATGTGAATGTCATTCTGACAATCACAGTCATCCTTACAATTGGCACCAAAACTGTGACTAAATAAATCAAGAAATAGTCTTAAAGGTGGTTATAATCAAATTGGCCATGCTGAAATCCAGTTCAGTAACAGGGAACAAATGTGGTCAGAGCTAGCATTTTACATGCATATATACATTGAAGCTGAGGATGTTGCATTTTCTTCCTTTTCATTAATTCATTTGCTGTATGTATTGATGGCCTACCATGTAGCCAGTATTCTAGAAGATGCAGGTTTACTGAGGAAGCAAACTCATGGGTTTACAGTCCAGATTTAGACTGTAAGTGGCCTAGGCATGGGAGTTCCAATTACAGGGAAGCAGAGGGCACTTTTGAGAACACAGAGGCAGGACTCCCAGCCTAGGCTAAGGCTCAAGGAAGACTTGTGGAAGAAATAAACCTCTTTGCTGACACTGCAGGTGAAGAGGATTCAAACCAGGCAAAGGCAGGGAGAGTGGGAAGTGGAAGAGGGACAGTTGTGACCAGAGGGACCAAGTCTACAAAACAGAGGGAAGAGAAAGCACAGATGCCCAAGGCAAGCCCAAGAGCTCATAATGGTTGGTATAGTGTGGAGGGAAGTGAGAGAAAGTGGAAGCCAGCAAGCATGAAGAGGTGGGCAAGCCATTCTGAGATTCCACATTCTTCTGACAGTGATCCTCCAAGCCTTTCTTTAAAATTACCTCTTAACAAAAGTTATTCATAATGAAATCTTCAAATGAAATTTATATAATTTTAAAGTTTTTATGATACTTTAAGAAAAAAATCGCATATTTTATACAAAGCTTGCATCACATTTGGAATAAAAAAAGCAATCCAAGGTTTCAGAAGGAATATTTATGCTTATTTGTGGCAGTACTTACAGGCTCATTCAATTACTGATCCAGTGAACAAAACTTGAGTTTATAAGTTCAGTTCTGAAATTCCAGCTGACTGAATTTATTGTATGAAACATTTCCCAAGCACTGCTCTCTCACTCAACATGCAAATTATAAAATGTTTGGCATTTGATTTTTAATAAAAATCTAAAATATTTATAACAGTTGCTAATGATAAATGAAGATCTCTTCTAAAACCCATATGTTAATTATTCATATCATCCTCTATTTTTCTAATCTGTACCAGACTCTGTTCTATTTTCCCTTCATATAAAAATAATCAATTTCAAAATATTAAATATATGATAAAAATAATAAATTTAGGATAGCTGTTTTCCCTATTGCCACCTGTTATATGTTGGTAGATATATGAATTTCAAATCATAAGAAAAAAATGAGTACTTCTGAACACTTCTGGAAATAAATCTAATAAGATATTATTTATGTTTAAATAAGAATGGTAAAACTATGTTTGTTGTAACATGAGAATTAAAATTTTACAAGGACATAATCTATAGTTCTTAGAAGTTAATGTCATTAAAATAGCTTGAGTACTTACAATTCCATATGGAATCAGATGAGAAAGTTAGTTAAGAAATGACTTAGTAATCAGTATTAATGGCAGTACATTGGGACAAACATTATAATGCTGACTTAGAATCATTCCAAATTTTATGCAAAATCAAATGATTAGCTGCTATACATCATCATAATTATTTATAAAGTATCCCTATTTGTTTAGTCATAATTTTCAAAAAAGAGGAACCAGAGATCAAATTGCCAACATCAGTTGGATCACAGAAAAAGCAAGAAAATTCCAGAAAAACATCTACTTCTTCTGTATTGATTATGCCAAAACCTTTAATGTATAGATCACAACAAATTGTGGAAAACTCTTCAAGAGATGGGAAAACCAGACCATCTTACCTGCCTCCTAAGAAATTTGTATGCAAGTCAAGAAGCAACAGTTAGAACCAGACAAGGAACAACAGACTGATTCCAGATAGGAAAAGGAGTACGTCAAGGCTGTATATTGTCACCCTGTTTATTTAACTTATATGCAGAGTATGTCATGTGAAATGCCAGGCTTGATGAAGCACAAGCTGGAATCAAGATTGCCAGGGGAGATATCAATAACCTCAGATACGCAGGTGATACCACCCTTATGGTAGAGAATGAAGAGGAACTGAAGAGCCTCTTGATAAAGTGAAAGAGGAAAGTGAAAAAGCTGATTTAAAGCTCAACATTCACAAAACTAAGATCATGGCATCTGGTCTCATCACTTCATGGCAAATAGGTGGGGAAATAATGGAAACAGTGACAGACTTTATTTTGGGGGGGCTCCAAAATCACTGCAGATGGTGACTGCAGCCATGAAATTAAAAGATTCTTATTCCTTGGAAGAAAAGCTATGACAAACCTAGATAGCATTTTAAAAAGCAGAGATATTACTTTGCCAAAAAAGGTCCATCTAGTCAAAGCTATAGTTTTTCCAGTAGTCATGTATGGACATAAGAGTAGGACCATAAAGAAAGCTGAGTACTGAAGAATTGATGCTTTTGAACTGTGGTGTTGGAGAAGACTCTTGAGGGTCCCTTGGACTGCAAGGAGATCCAACCAGTCCATCATTAAGGAAATCAGTCCTAAATATTCATTGGAAGGACTGATACTGAAGTTGAAACTACAATACTTTGGCCACCTGATGTGAAGAACTTACTCTTTGGAAAAGACCCTGATGCTGGGAAAGATTGAAGGCAGGAGGAGAAGGGGATGATAGAGGATGAGATGGTTGGATGGCATCACCAACTCAATGGACATGAATTTCAGCAAGTTCCAGGAGTTGGTGATGGATAGAGAGGCCTGGCATGCTGCCATCATTGGGGTCACAAAGAGTCAGACACGACTGAATGACAGAACTGAATTTTCAAACCCAACTTTTTATATAGTACAAATAGAAAGCAAAGCTGCATATTTGCAAAAGGCAATTAAGATAATTTGAGGCTTCAAAAATCTGACTGTTGACAAAACACACTACTAGCACCAAAAAGATATTAATATCAATATTTAAGAAAAATGCCTTTTTTAATCATCTGAATCAACCTGGCTTATTTTATAATTTTCTAATTTCTTATTCTTAGAGAAAAATAAGGATAATAAAATCATTATATTCCTTATGTTACTCATTTAATCATTTAATATTTATAACCAGAGAGGTATTAGATGCAACTGATTTTCTACAGATGAGACCAGGACTTATTTGTAGTCACACTGCTGGAAAGAATTCAAACTAAGGTCCATTTTTTACTGCACACATAGCCCTCCCTCACAAGATATTGCTCAAGATATGGAACTAAAAATTATATTTTAAGTCTTTTTCTGTAACCAGAGTAAACAGTCTTTAGGTGAAAACAATCTTCAGGTGATATCCTCACTCAGATAGTTTTACATACCAAGAAATCAAAGTTTAAGAAATCAAAGCCTTAAGAGGAAATATTATGTCTATAAAATGTTTCTGTGTCTCAAAGGAGATTAATACAAAATGTCTTAAATAGCCCTTTGTTCTAGTGAGGCTTATAAAATTCTAAAATAAATGAAGCATATACAAATAGAAGTTACTTATTCTCTTATGTAAGGGAATCTGGAGATTAGCAGCCTAAGACTGGCAAGGCAGCTCCATCAAGGACCCAATCTCCTTTCTGTTCCATCATTCTAGTATATGGTTTATAGTATAGCATCATCTCATAGCCCAAGATGACTGCTGGAGCTCCAGTCATTACATTAGTGTTACAAGCCAGAATAAAAAGAAAAGATGAAGGGCCTAAGACTGGGTCCTCTCAGATGAGACAGCTTCCTTTAATCAGCCTTCCCAGAAAACTCGAAAACTACTTTCATGTATATTTTATTGGTCAGAGTCTTATCACATGGGTAGACCTAAATGCAGGTAATTGGGAGACAGAGACTTTCAGATGGCAATGTATCCAGCTAAAAGACAGGACCTATTGCTAAGAAGCAAAGAAAGAATGAGCATAAGAGTAAGTACATATCCCAGTCTGTGTTACAGCCTTTATGTGCAAAGGCATTATAATGGGAATTAACAAACATGCAATGTTAAAGAAAATTAATGACAAGAAGTTCAGAGACTGAACTGACTGAACTGAACACCTACCATGGGCCAGGTAATATTTTAGATGCAGGAGAAACAATCACAAAGATAATTTAGAAACATTTTTTACCTCAGTTCAGTTCAGTTCAGTCGCTCAGTCGTGTCCAACTCTTTGAGACCCCAGGGAGGCATGCTAGGCCTCCCTGTCCATCACCAACTCCCGGAGTTCACTCAGACTCACGCCCATCGAGTCAGTGATGCCATCCAGCCATCTCATCCTCTGTCGGCCCCTTCTCCTCCTGCCCCCAATCCCTCCCAGCATCAGAGTCTTTTCCAGTGAGTCAACTCTTTGCATGAGGTGGCCAAAGGACTGGAGTTTCAGCTTTAGCATCATTCCTTCCAAAGAATACACAGGATGATCTTTTTATCTCAAGGATCTAATAAATCTCAATCTTATACAAAATGGAGATAGCAACTCAACACTTTTGAGGGTGTTATTTAGATTAATTCTTTTAACAAATCTTTATTAAGTATGTTTTTGAAATAAAGCATGGGGGTGAGTGCTATAGAGATCACAGAGAAAGCAAGACATTGGCCCCAGCTTTAAAGGAATTTATGATGAAGAAGCGTGGAAAGTATACATGGAAATAAACTTAATTCTGAATATAGAATAAAAATAATTAGAGAATGTACAAAATGTGCCCTAAAAGCCAAGACTATATATAGCAAAATACACAAACACACTCATGTACCAGGAAAGAATGAGCTATTCTAAATGGCTGTGTAAAAAAAATTATAATTCAAGCTTATTTGGCCTTTTTTATAATTCTTAGGCCCATTTATGGAAGGTCTGAATAAGAAGAAGTGATCAATTTAACCTTAATGGTGTTTTTATTAATGAGACCAGCTTGATGACTAATTCATCTCTAAACTCATTGTATTTACAGGTACACATTTATAGGTACACCATGCCACATTAAAAACAACTATTAAGCTGATTAAGACTAAATTCATTTCAGGATCCATTGCAGTGTTTCATGCTTGATGTGCACTTGCAAAGAGAACCTGTGGTAAGTGTTACACTGTGAACAAAGATCAAGAGAAACTTGGTGAACACCAAATATGTGCTTGTCCAGTGATGCTTCGAGTTGTAAACACCAAACTGGAATTTTATAACTAGTGGCAGTTCAAGGAAAAGAGGCCTCATGATCTTCAGTTAATCAAGTCCTCTTTAATGTACAAGGGGATCATATGTGAAATGAGATATGAAAGTTTGGAGGCAATTATTTAAGGAGCCTAGGAAGAAATTGCTAAATATTTTAAAGATTATGCTTTCTTAGGCTACAGAAAAGTAACTCATTTTTGCCTAAAAACAGCACAACTGAAGGAGAACATCTAACAATTTTCCAATATGTGAAAACAAGTTAAATGCTTAATCATCAATCATTCAAAGGCAAGAGTAGGGCATTCCTGAACCACTGCCATTCACCCTACAACCTCGTTTCTACCCCCACCTAGCATAGGTAACCTCACCCTTTCCATGAACTCTGAGAGTTTATTCTCAGTCTTCATCATTCCTTCCATCTCCCTTCACCAGTTTATAGAGGATTATTATTCTATCATTTTCCTCTTGCTATTAAAACCTTTGTTGGGCTGCTTTTAGCTTTACCCTGAGTTTTGACAATCAGATCTATGCTATTATTTTTAAATCTGAATATATAACCCCTTATCTTTTGAATTCCATTTCTTTTTGATGCTCTACGTAACAATGTCCATAATCTGAATTGAATTCAGATTCAATGAGCCAGAAACTGAATTCATCCTCTTAGCTTCTTACCTTCCTATCCTCCTGTGTTTCCCAGATTCACTATGTCCTGTCCTTCCTATAACCCATGCTGGAAATATCAGGAAGATCTGCCAACACTTTGAGAACAAAACACCCTTTCAGTTTTCCTCTGCCACAACTCCAGAAACGCAGCCCTCCTGATTATCCAATTCAGGGTTTCTTGCCTAGCCTATCAGGGCTTCCCAGTTGGCACTAGTGGTAAAAAGTCTGCCTGCCTATCACAGGAGACCTTTTTTTTTGTTTGTTTTCTCATCTCCAGCTTTTCATATATCCAGTCTACCCTCCACACCCACATTTTGCATATACCTTAAAGCAGGGGCTTTGCTCATTCATTTCCCAGCTGATAAAACTCCCAAGGTTCTCAGGCATCTATAGGTCTAAGTTTTTAAATGTGAAATTCACACTGCCCTGGTCTTGAATTACTATATTTTTGCATTCCTATATTTTAATTTCATGGTTAAAGTGGCATGAAGGAGTCATGGAAAATAACAGATAATGAGAGTATTGATCAAGTGATTATGAAGAGCCTTGTATGTCAGTTCAGGTATAGTTTGGACCACTTTATTCTGTCATCAAGGAAGGCCATCAGTAGGGTTTATGCTTTTGGAGACAAGTCTGGAAGTGTTTTAGAAGCTAGATTTTCAGAATATAAGGAAGCACTGGATGGAAAGACTAGATGAGGGATAGCCAAATAAAGGAAAAGAAGTAATGAATGTATCATATTCAGTCTTCAGATCTTGGCAAATATTTGGTGATGTTGATAAGGTAGAAAGTGAAAGACCAGAAAAACTGTAGTGTCTAGCTTTGGTAAAAAGGATACTGGGGGGTACAATCAGGAGAAAAGGAGAAAGAGGGTCAAGTTTATGGGGAGAAGAAGTTTTCTTTGAAATGCTTTCCTATGGAAAAATGAATTTCTAGGCTTAAATGGTATTCCTAGTGGCCCCAGAGATAATATTAAAATTATTTCTTCCCACCACTCACTATGGACAGCTCACCTGTTCCCACTGGCCCTCCCTCTTGCTCACGGTAGCATTTTTGTTGCAGGACAGCCACATCCAATCCCTCCTTCCTTTGAACTGCCCTCTCTGATTTTCAAATATTTAAATCAAATTAGATATATGTATACCTGTGGCTCACTCTTGTTGAGGTTTGATAGTAAACAACAAAATTATGTAAAGCAACTATCCTTCAATTAAAATATAATTTTTTTTAAAAAAAGGGGAAAAAAACCCTAGATATTTCTAAAGGAGAGGGTGAATCCACTTCATTAACACAAAGAATGAATTCTTTGGGTCCTAAAAAGAAGTTTTACCATTTGGCCCAACCCCACACCATCACAGGAGCTGCTGAGTCAGGAAATAGGAGGGGCAAGATTAATATATAGGAGCTGATCTGGACTAACCAAGACTTCTTGTAGCTGAAAGCACAACATTTTAAAACGTATATCAGAACCTCTTGTGTGTGCATGCTAAGTTACTGCCATCACGTCTGACTCTTTGCAACCCTAGGGACTGTAGCCCACCAAGATCCTCTGTCCATGGGATTCTCCAGGCAATACTGGAGTGATTGGTGCCCTCCTCCAGGGGATCTTCCTGACCCAGGGACTGAGCTCGCATCTCTTATGTCTTCTGCATTGGCAGATGAGTTCTTCACCACTAGCGCCACCTGAGAAGCCCATCAAAACCTCTCAGTTCAGTCAGTTCAGTTCAGTCGCTCAGTCGTGTCTGACTCTGTGACCCCATGAATCGCAGCACGTCAGGCCTCCCTGTCCATCACCAACTCCCAGAATTCACTCAAACTCACGTCCATCAAGTCAGTGATGCCATCCAGCCATCTCATCCTCTGTTGTCCCCTTCTTCTCCTGCCNGACAGGCCCTGGTCTTGAATTACTATATTTTTGCATTCCTATATTTTAATTTCATGGTTAAAGTGGCATGAAGGAGTCATGGAAAATAACAGATAATGAGAGTATTGATCAAGTGATTATGAAGAGCCTTGTATGTCAGTTCAGGTATAGTTTGGACCACTTTATTCTGTCATCAAGGAAGGCCATCAGTAGGGTTTATGCTTTTGGAGACAAGTCTGGAAGTGTTTTAGAAGCTAGATTTTCAGAATATAAGGAAGCACTGGATGGAAAGACTAGATGAGGGATAGCCAAATAAAGGAAAAGAAGTAATGAATGTATCATATTCAGTCTTCAGATCTTGGCAAATATTTGGTGATGTTGATAAGGTAGAAAGTGAAAGACCAGAAAAACTGTAGTGTCTAGCTTTGGTAAAAAGGATACTGGGGGGTACAATCAGGAGAAAAGGAGAAAGAGGGTCAAGTTTATGGGGAGAAGAAGTTTTCTTTGAAATGCTTTCCTATGGAAAAATGAATTTCTAGGCTTAAATGGTATTCCTAGTGGCCCCAGAGATAATATTAAAATTATTTCTTCCCACCACTCACTATGGACAGCTCACCTGTTCCCACTGGCCCTCCCTCTTGCTCACGGTAGCATTTTTGTTGCAGGACAGCCACATCCAATCCCTCCTTCCTTTGAACTGCCCTCTCTGATTTTCAAATATTTAAATCAAATTAGATATATGTATACCTGTGGCTCACTCTTGTTGAGGTTTGATAGTAAACAACAAAATTATGTAAAGCAACTATCCTTCAATTAAAATATAATTTTTTTTAAAAAAAGGGGAAAAAAACCCTAGATATTTCTAAAGGAGAGGGTGAATCCACTTCATTAACACAAAGAATGAATTCTTTGGGTCCTAAAAAGAAGTTTTACCATTTGGCCCAACCCCACACCATCACAGGAGCTGCTGAGTCAGGAAATAGGAGGGGCAAGATTAATATATAGGAGCTGATCTGGACTAACCAAGACTTCTTGTAGCTGAAAGCACAACATTTTAAAACGTATATCAGAACCTCTTGTGTGTGCATGCTAAGTTACTGCCATCACGTCTGACTCTTTGCAACCCTAGGGACTGTAGCCCACCAAGATCCTCTGTCCATGGGATTCTCCAGGCAATACTGGAGTGATTGGTGCCCTCCTCCAGGGGATCTTCCTGACCCAGGGACTGAGCTCGCATCTCTTATGTCTTCTGCATTGGCAGATGAGTTCTTCACCACTAGCGCCACCTGAGAAGCCCATCAAAACCTCTCAGTTCAGTCAGTTCAGTTCAGTCGCTCAGTCGTGTCTGACTCTGTGACCCCATGAATCGCAGCACGTCAGGCCTCCCTGTCCATCACCAACTCCCAGAATTCACTCAAACTCACGTCCATCAAGTCAGTGATGCCATCCAGCCATCTCATCCTCTGTTGTCCCCTTCTTCTCCTGCCTCCAATCTCTCCCAGCATCAGAGTCTTCAAAACCTCTCAAATGTTTCTAATTGGTGTGACTTTCTTACCAATAAACTGGATCCTCTATTCTGCATTATTAATAGTTTTTTTCCTTAAACTAGTTTGTATAGTTCTACAGAAATTGCTCTAATAATTAAATTTTGTCAACTACTTAATCCTGCCAAAAGACTGTCAATAAATTACTATTAATAGAGATGATAACATAGCTCAAAGTGATGAAAATACTTAGTTTGGGGTATTACTTATTCTGCTCAATATGTTTACTTTTAAATCTTCTTGGTTCTTGAACACCAGAGAAATGCTGAAATTCCTGGAGGTTTTGAATAGTTCATAACTAACATTAACATTTTATGAAACCCAATAAACATAATTTTGAAAATGATTCTAAAAACTTAATGACTTGGGAAGGCATCCGCTTATTATGTAATTATCAGGCCAAAACGTTATCAGCCAATACTAACTCTATAAGACTGTTTCAAAGATTAACTCCTTTAGGAGAAACCAAGCTACAGATGGTCTTCAGGACAAGTTTTCCTGTTTTAATCAGACTTTCCAATTTATATGGTTTTGTGACATAAAACAAGAGCTGAAGCACTAAAACAAAAGCAAAACTTGACTAAATATTAGTCTGATATGATAAAGATATTGTATTTCCAATTTTGTCATCACCCATTTAAAAAAAGCAAGAGTTTTATGAAGAATTCAGATGCTCCTGAAAAAGGATAACCTAAGTTTAGATATTTGGTGATGTTTCATAATTCAACCCTCCAAAATTGCCTATTCTTTCTTTGTTTCATTCACTCCCTCCCTCATTAGTATTTGTTCAGCATCTATTACCACAGAGCACTGAGAGGAAATACAAAAATAAACAAAATAAAATTGTTACCCTAAAGGTACATATTATGTTATTTCCTAGTAGTCTGCAATGCCAAATTATCAGTCCTAACCAGAATAATTCTTAACTAAGATCAAAGAAAACTTCAGGAAACTGAAGATAGGCCTGTATGAAAGTTTTAAAACAAACAAAGCTCCAGAGGGAATGGACACAAAAGCCTGAAATGTGATTAAAAAGACACTAAACAAAAACTTACAAAACTACCAAGAAGTGCTTTATTCTAGTTGATCTTCCAGAAAGCAACAAACAAGCAAAAAGATCAAATAATAAATGTGAAGATGGGACGATAGATAAAATGACATTTATACTACTCTTTTGTAGTTTACAAAAGTTTCCATCACATGAGTTCCTCTAATTTCATCTTCTTTGGGTATAGTGAGTGTGTATGCTTTTCAGCAATACATGGCAATGTGAATATGTGTATGCTTCTCTTTTTTTGTAAGAAATTGATCATTACTTTTCTTGTAAGATCTTCTCTACATTTCCAAAGACAATGAAGATTCATCCATCTACGTCTAAGTTAAAATGGCAAGGAATGTCTTCTTTGATTTATTAGTAAACAACTTAATAGCAACATTAAGCTTTTAGGAAAAGATTAACAACATTGCACTGTAGTACTTGTCATGTTAATTTAAGGAAAAACTGTTAAAAATGTTCATTCTTTGTAATGGAGCATTCAATAATCTTTGCCTAATGGACAGGGAAGTGGTATAAAATAGTTTTAGAACTAGGGCAGTGTAATCAAGATGTAGCAATGCTTCAGTCTAAAAACTTTGGAATGTAAGATAGTTTAGTGTACTTAGATAGCTTGCTTACTTAGTTTCACATAAAATTTTTCTTTATTCAAAAATATTAAGTCTATATTCTGTATGAAACAGAATTTACTTGATAAAACTAATGGTTACACATCTCATTATGCAACTTATTTTTTGTCTGAAGACAAAACAGTCAAGTGTGAGGATTAGGAACTTTTTTCTCTTGTTAACTGTGAGAATAATTATCATTACTATCTTGCAAGTAGAACAATAAATCACTAATTAACAGAATCATTTATTTCAGTTACACAGAAAATAATGGAGAGTTAAGAGAAATCTAAAATTTAACAATTTTTCACCAAAAGTCACAATGAATCTTCCAAGGAGTAAATGTTCTCTCTATCCACCCACTTAGACAGCACGATTAAAAAAAAAAAAATCCTGGATAATATGTTCAAGCAAATGAACTTCTTCACTCTGGATATGAATTAGTATAAAAGTTTCTCTGTCACAGAAATTAAATCTTTGAATTTTTATTTAGAGACCAGATTCATGTCTTTATGAAAACCTAGGTCAATGCAATATTTCCATTGTACATTTTTTTCTTTTCTCTGATTACAAAGCTGAACAACATGTGAAATCTGAATCTATGCATGTTTCCATTATACCCATTTACGTTACATAAACACTGTTGAATCAAAGATAATTGTACATATTTATTTGGTTAATTTGTTTGTTTTTATGAGCCTCTGCTACTAGTTCCCTGTATTTTACCAAATTAAGTTTATTTTCATAGATACAGACCAAAATTCTGTCATTTGGAAAGAGAGGAAAATATTCTAACTCATAACATACCAACATAGCCTAGGTTAAAAAAAATATATTTTAAAATGTAATGGTGGTCTTTATCCTAAAAGGAATAGAAATATTCAGGAAATCAATCAACATCAAAAAGGCAGCTTTAGGGAAGTAGAAGCTGAGTGCTACCCATTGCAGACTGCTGATTGCAACAGTAGCATAGAAATGATGTGTGTGTATGTTAAATTAAGTTTGAAAAACTAATCTGATTATACTATAAAATGGAATAGAATCCTGGAAAGACTAAATCATCTTGGGAATGTCTACACTGCATAAAATACATTTGTTGTTGTTGTTGCATTTGTTTAGTTGCTAAGTCATGTCTGAGTCTTTTGTGACTCCATGGGCTACAGCCTGCCAGTCTTCTCTTCATGGGATTTCCCAGGCAAGAATACTATAGTGGGTTGCCAGTTCCTTCTCCAGGGGATCTTCCTGGCAGAAGGATCAAACCCACCTCTCCTTACTGGCAGGCAAGTTCTTTACCACTGAACCACCAAGGAAGTCCATAAAAGGCCCCTCTGTCCATGGAATTCTCCAGACAAGAATACTAGAATGGGTTGTCATTTCCTTCTCCAGATAAAAGATGTTTAGAACTAATGAATTGTCATATGCATGTAGTCAAACTATGTGCAAGGAAGGTGGGTCCTCAGGAGATGTATAGCACAAACAACATGGCACAGTAGGATTATTATTATAGTGCTTACTTATATTTACTATTCACCGAAATATGAGAAAGAAATAAAGCTTTACTAATATTTACATTCAGGTTGATACTAGTGCTTTTGTTTGGTCTCTCTTGGTGGGTAGTGTGGACCTTATGGTATTCACAATATTCAGAAGGGAAAATCGAAGTGGATGACAGAGAAACCCAATCCTTTTGTTAGCCATCACCATAATCCAGTGGATGGCAATGTATGTGGGCTGAGATTTAGAAAGTGAATTTAGAGATTTTATTATTAAATTTTACATAAACTAATCTTCTCAAAAATGACAACAGCATAAGAAATTATTGGAAAGAAACTGTGGACCAAAGGGACTACCACAAAGTAAGCACAAGCAAACCACAGAAGAAAGACAAAGGCACTATTTCTTTTCTCCCTCTGCTGAGCCTACCCACCACTCTTTGGGATAAAAGCAAGGATGAACAAGATCTGAGACGATGTAGGGTCAATTTTTTGCTACCTTAGAAAAGACTACTTGAAATATGGTTTTATATTTACTATTGCTGATGATAAACTTCACTATCAAGGTATAGTTTGCTTTGAGATGTTACTGAAGGTAAGTAGTACACTTATCATATGATACACTAATATATTTCTCTTTTTTTAACATATGATATCACTTATATGTGGAATCTAAAAAGCTGATACAAATGAACTTGTTTACAGAATTGACTCACAGACTTTAAAAACAAACTTATGATTACCACAGGGGAAATAGGGGAGGGATAAATTAGGAATATGGGATTAATATGTATATACTACTATATATAAAGTAGACAATCCACATGGACCTAATGTATAGCATAGGGAACTCTACTCAGTATTCTTTTTATTTTTTTTTAATTTTTAATTTTTTATGTTTTTCCATCTCAGGTGTACATGAGTTCCCAATCTTGAACCGCCCCCCCCACCTCCCACCCCATATCAACTCTCTAGATCATCCCCGTGCACCAGTCCCAAGCATCCTGTATCCTGTATTGAATACAGACTGACGATTCATTTCTTACATGATAGGATACATAGGATACACTAATATATTTTTTATTAATCATCATTTTAAATATTATTTTCTTATGTTATTGTATTTATTATATTACATATATAAAATATATTATTATTTAAAGTTAAGTAATACAAATACACGCATTTATCGAGGGGTCAGATATTGAGTACTCTAAACATTTTTCCTGAAGTGGATCTGTGAGCAAAAAATACTTGGGGTCCACTAGAAGAGTAAATAAAACTGCTCATGGTTTATCTACTGAAACATGTAGTAGAGAACTCTATGAATCTGTAGCCTTAAGAAAGCAAACCAAAAGATATGAGAGAGAAGAACAGTGGTGAATGCAATTGCTTTTGTTGCTGCCACTTGAGCTTCATTAAACTTGTCTGTTACTCTATTTGAAGTTCAGGTGGAGGAGCCTGGTGGGTTACAATCCATGGAGTCACAAAGAGTTAGACTAGACTGAGCATGTGTCTAGTGAGCATGTGTCTAGACTGAGCATGTGACTTTGTTTGGACTAGAGTGATTATTTTCATGTCTAAGATGCTTATACTCTAGTTGTGTACTAAAGAAGGAAGGAATGGGGAAAGAAGGAAGGGGACAGGAAGAAAGAACAAAAGAAGGACAAGATGGAAAGACAGACAGACAAAAACAAAAAAAGCAAGAATTTGCCACTCCAAGAGACAGCTGAATGTTTCTGCATGCACCATCCCTCTGTGAAACTGCGAGATGCCTCCAGAGCAGCCTGGCAGTCTTACTCCTCCACTCCATGAACCTTCCTCACCTCTCACATCCACAGGAAAATGTCCCTCATGCCACAGGAATGAGCTGAATGTCACAAGTTTACATCGAAAAAAGTTAGGAAAAAAGTAGAAAATAGTGAGCAATTTATAATAAAGGTTAATTAGATCTTTAAGTGAAATCTTAGTGTATACTCTTTTTCCAAAACATAGAGTAAAGCCGCAACACAAACACTACAAAGAAGAATGATTCACGGGGAGAACTCTCTGATAGCAATCAGATAAAGAACGGGAATTGGAAATGCTACAGATACCTGCAAACAATCGAAATGAGTTATAAAGAAATTGAGAATATTGATTGAATACATAAAGGGCAATAATACTACCCATAATATTGGCATCAAACATTAATTCAAAGAATTTTCAAAGCCTCAGATCATCAAAAACATCCCATAGACTCTAACTTTTTATCTTTATTTCCGTTCACTTTGCTTCCACAAAATCAGGCCTGGTGATCACTCATTTCCAATACTGCAATAATTATTTATGTGGTCACCTCACCCTTGATTTCTCCACTTCCATCTATGTTATATCTATTGCCACAATAACCTTCCTAAAGTGTTTTTATTTTATGACTTTGCTCAAAATTCTTCAATGGCTACTTATTGCCCATTAAATTCTTTAATCTGGAGTTCAACAACATAGTCCTAACCTATTTTTCTATGTCTGTTGCACATTATTTCCCCATCACTTTGACCACTGTGGTCTTTCATTCCCTTGTTTTAACTCAAATGAATAGTCCTGCCCCTCCCAGACGGCTCCAAGTTCTCTGCCCCTTGATTCATTCCAGCTCTTGTCTTTATCGAAGTCCATCCTGACAGCCTCCACAACGTTAAAGCTCCAAACAGGAACTTGATCTTCTTTAACCACTAAATTTCTGGCCAACAGAGTGCTACCAGGCACATCCTGGGGCTCATGAAATAACTATTGAATGAATGAATGAAATGCTTATTGTTAGAATTTACTTACCTTATTTACCCCTGTGATACAAGCATGTTGAAGGTAAGACCCCTGTCTTGCCCTTACCAGAATCCTTGTAGATCCTACCCTGAAACTTATGTATAAAAACATACACTAAATTCTCACTTGAGTCAAATATTATAACATTTTAACACTTTAGAAAAAGCAAAGAAAAAAAGGATTTTGCTTCCAAGAGCAGATCCCATTTAACAGCTTATCCTTCTGACTGACGAGCACACAAGCACTGGATCTGGAAGGCCCTGCTTGGAGCTTGGCGGCATGGTTACTTGACACGGTGATTTCATTCATGAGTTTATAGAGCCTCTGTCATAGCCTCCATCAGAAGGAATGCGAAGACCAGCAATTATCTCATCCTCCGGCGCCTGGTCTCAATGAAGCGCATGTCTGTCCATCCTGTCATCTGTCTTAGACTACTTTAAACCCAGAACAATCCATCTGTTATTCCTATCTAGGGGAATTTCTCCCTTTTGCAAAAATGAGGTATTTAACCACCAACAGTCCTGATCTTATTAAAACCACCAGGATTTTCTATTATAGTCAAACACCTGAAAAGATGAAATATCATACCACATTTTGTCACTTTAAATCCATTTAATGTGGATTACTTAGCCTTTATTCAATGACTACTGAACCTGGATTTTGATAAAGAGGAAAATTGCATTCTCAGGCTTATCCACCTATTGTTAGTGTAAGGGATAATTATTGTTGTTAGGGATTAGCAACCAAGTAATGCCTTCTAATTAACAGGAGCTAAAATAAAGTGAAACAGAAGAAACTACTGTTTAACCATAATATTTAAAGGCCAGGCTCCCTATCAATTTATTTAAATTTAATAATAAGTATCATATATCAAGGCAATTGTATTATTCTTTATTTGACTTTAATGTCTAATTGCCAAAGAATGCTCAAACTACCACACAATTTCACTCATCTCACATGCTAATAAAGTAATGCTCAAAATTCTCCAGGCCAGGCTTCAACAATACATGAACTGTGAACTTCCAGATGTTCAAGCTGGTTTTAGAAAAGGCAGAGGAACCAGAGATCAAATTGCCAACATCCACTGGAGAATGGAAAAAGCAAGAAAGTTCCAGAAAAACATCTAATTCTGCTTTATTGACTATGCCAAAGCCTTTGACTGTGTGGATCACAATAAACTGTGGAAAATTCTGAAAGAGATGGGAATACCAGACTATCTGACTTGCCTCTGGAGAAATCTTTATGCAGGTCAGGAAGCAACAGTTAGAACTGGACATGGAACAACAGATGGTTCCAAATAGGAAAAGGAGGACGTCAAGGCTGTATATTGTTATCCTGCTTATTTAACTTATATGCAGAGTACATCATGAGAAGCGCTGGGCTGGAGGAAGCACAAGCTGGAATCAAGATTGCTGGGACAAATATCAATAACCTCAGATATGCAGATGACACCACCCTTATGGCAGAAAGTGAAGAAGAACTAAAGAGCCTCTTGATGAAAGTGAAAAAGGAGAGTGAAAAAGTTGACTTAAAAACTCAACATTCAGAGAAATAAGATCATGGCATCCAGTCCCATCACTTTAAGGGAAATAGATAGGGAAACAGTGGACATAGTGTCAGACTTTGTTTTGGGGGGCTCCAAAATCACTGAAGATGGTGATTGCAGCCATGAAATTAAAAGATGCTTACTCCTTGGGAGGAAAGTTATGACAAACCTAGACAGCATATTAAAAGCAGAGACAGCAGGACCTTTGTCAACAAAGGTCCATCTAGTCAAGGCTATGGTTTTTCCAGTAGTCATGTATGGATATGAGAGTTGGATTGTAAAGAAAGCTGAGCGCCAAACAATGGATGCTTTTGAACTGTGGATTTGGAGAAGACTCTTGAGAGTCTCTTGGACTACAAGGNAAACTGTGGAAAATTCTGAAAGAGATGGGAATACCAGACTATCTGACTTGCCTCTGGAGAAATCTTTATGCAGGTCAGGAAGCAACAGTTAGAACTGGACATGGAACAACAGATGGTTCCAAATAGGAAAAGGAGGACGTCAAGGCTGTATATTGTTATCCTGCTTATTTAACTTATATGCAGAGTACATCATGAGAAGCGCTGGGCTGGAGGAAGCACAAGCTGGAATCAAGATTGCTGGGACAAATATCAATAACCTCAGATATGCAGATGACACCACCCTTATGGCAGAAAGTGAAGAAGAACTAAAGAGCCTCTTGATGAAAGTGAAAAAGGAGAGTGAAAAAGTTGACTTAAAAACTCAACATTCAGAGAAATAAGATCATGGCATCCAGTCCCATCACTTTAAGGGAAATAGATAGGGAAACAGTGGACATAGTGTCAGACTTTGTTTTGGGGGGCTCCAAAATCACTGAAGATGGTGATTGCAGCCATGAAATTAAAAGATGCTTACTCCTTGGGAGGAAAGTTATGACAAACCTAGACAGCATATTAAAAGCAGAGACAGCAGGACCTTTGTCAACAAAGGTCCATCTAGTCAAGGCTATGGTTTTTCCAGTAGTCATGTATGGATATGAGAGTTGGATTGTAAAGAAAGCTGAGCGCCAAACAATGGATGCTTTTGAACTGTGGATTTGGAGAAGACTCTTGAGAGTCTCTTGGACTACAAGGAGATCCAACCAGTCCTAAAGGAGATCAGTCCTGGATATTCATTGGGAGGACAGATGCTGAAGCTGAAACTCCAATACTTTGGCCACCTGATGTGAAGAGTTGACTCAGTAGAAAAGACCCTGATGCTGGGAAATATTGAGGGCAAGAGGAGAAGGGTACAACAGAGGATAAGATGGTGGGATGGCATCACCAACTCAGTGGGTGGATTTGGTTAGACTCTGGCAGTTTGTGATGGACAGGGAGGCCTGGAGTGCTGCAGTTCATGGGGTCACAAAGAGTCGGACACGACTGTGTGACTAAACTGAACTGAACTAAAGCCAGATTTATCATTCTCCTCTTTCACTTTCATCAAGAGGCTCTTTAGTTCCTCTTCACTTTCTGCCAGTAGAATGATGTATCTGCATTGTTTGCTATGACTAGCACATTCTCTTGGCAAAACTGTTAGCCTTTGCCCTGCTTCATTTTTCACTCTAAAGTCAAACCTGCTTGTTACTCCAGTTATCTCTTGACTTCCTACTTTTGCTTTCCAGTCCTGTATGATAAAAAGGACATCTTTTTTGGTGTTAGTTTTAGAAGGTCTTGTAGGTCTTCATAAACCATTCAATTTCATTTTCTTCAGCATTAGTGGTTAAGGTATAGACTTGGGTTACTGTGATGTTGAATAGTTTGTGTTGGAAAAGAACCAAGACTATTCTGTCAAAATAGCCCTCTATTTTTCCCATTTGTAAGCAAAATATTGCTTTACTCTGGTTGATTAAATAGGCACCAAGTTTATAAGTTTACTTCCTAAAAATATTTTCAACTTCTTAGTAATTGGATATTATTTTGCATTCTATATGATAAAAATAATTAGGTACAGAAATTATTTTAGATTATTATGCATATGGCCACAGAGTTAAGGTAATGTATAAACTTTCTTTGACATTTTTGTTTTTAGCATGTATATTTCTTCACAAGGGAGTTTTCTTCTTACAAGAAATATCCTTCTGTTGCAATTCCATGTTAATTTTATGGAACGTAAAAAGTGTATTTCATGGATCTCAGGAGAGATTCTAAGTAAATAATGAAAATCAAAACAAAACCTTGGTAAAATGACCAAATAAAAACTTATAAGTGCTTAAAAGTCACATACTTACTCTACATGCATTTTTTATTAAATGTAATAAGTGGCTTTTAATAGGTGTGTTTTATGACAATCAACTACTAACCAACATTTGGCCTATTGGGGCAAATATTATATACTACTTGAGCCCCTCAAACATAGGGCTGCATGTTTGAGGTCACATAAGAACTCAATATTTCCTGGGTATGTACAAATCAAAACTATCCAATACTAATATTGATCTACCTTGAGCTTTAAATGTAAGGGGATTAAGAAAGTTAAAGAGATTGAATAGGCATGAAGAAAAGGTCATGTGGTATACCGCATTCTGAGGCCAAATTTTCTGAGTTGGAATGCTGGCACAACCACGTTTTCTGTTTTTGTTTTTACAAAACTCACTTCTTTGTGCCTCAGTTTAGTTTTCTCACCTGAAAAATTGGCACCATAGTAGTATGCAATGGGCTATTATGAGGATTAAATTAATTACCACTTGGAAAGCATTTAGAACAGTACATAGCACATAATAAAGACTAGGTAAGCATTCATTTAAAAGTAAGATCTGTACTATAAGATGCCAACTATATAACACTCTGGAAAAAGGCAAAACTATGTAGACAATAAAAAGGTCAGTGGTTACCACAATGGACAGGAAGGATGAATAGGCAGAGCACAGAGGATTTTCAAGGCAGTGAACTATTCTATATGATGTTATATGGATAAATATGTGTCATTATACATTGGTCTACATCCATAGAATATATAGCACCAAGAGTGAACCTTAATATAAAATATAGGTGATTAAAAATATATATATATAGGTGATTATGTTGTGTAAATGCAATCATCCTTGATAAAAAAATGTACTTTTGTGGTGAATGATGTTAATAATGGTGGAAGCTATGCATGTATAGAAGCAGCGGGTATATGGTAAATCTCTATACTTCCCTCTCACTTTAATTGCAAATCTGAACTTTCTTTGAAAAACTTTTCTTTAAAAAAAGTTAAGTAGCCATGAATGATAGTCTTAACACCTGTGGGAAAAACAAACAGGAACAGCTAATAAGATAAAACCTCAAGAAAAGGCATGAGAGTGAAACAAATGTGCACATAGAAGAGAAACACATTTTCTTAAACTATGCAATTTCTTTTTTGTGTAACAGATTTATCTTCCTCATAAGCCTCTACCCTGTTAGATGGAGGTGAGACAAGAAAGTAGTGAAGACAATAAGAACTTGCCCATTAATCTTATCTCCAACTTTTCTTAAATTGCCTTCTTCAGAAGATATTTTTGGATGAATAGGTAAACATGTATGTTTTCTCTTCTATTTTCCATTGCTGCCATATTGACAACAAGGATGTCATGTGTTCTCATGACAGTGACCAAAGAAAAACCAAAGATACTATGCAGTATTCTCAGGCTACAGACTTTCTTCCCCTCTTGGGTCTATGCAGGAGCCCCCAGTCATTCCTGAATCCTTGGTGATGTGCCAGTTCCTGTTGGCCTTTTAGCATAGGATAGTAACCACTGGTGCAAATGGCTGACCATGCCTCTTCCTGATCCCTGATTACTGCCCCTGTCCAACCCTCACTAGGGTACCACACAATTACACTTCAGTCTCCTAAAGACCATGTGCAGGTTCACCATGTGAGAAGCTTCAACTCTCACCCCAACTCCTCCTTCTGCCACAGTTGTTTCTTTACTTGTCAAAGCCACATTGCATATGGCACTGAGAAGAATGCTTAGGAAACTGAATCATTCATTTTGGTGTTCTATCATTTTCTCACATCTTTCTAAGTAGATTTTCAGCACTCTGCTTGCTCAAAAATAGGAGTAATGAGAACTTCATCACGTGATTTTCTTATCCTACCCAACCTTCTTTTGTTCTTCCCACATTCCTCTAACGATGGAAGGGACAGAAGTTTTTCCTTCCCTTGTGGTAGGGACTTCCTCATGCTATATCTTTAGGTCTAGCTAGAGCTGGTTTATAATAACCTTGATGCTTGACTGGCCAGGCCAGCTCTTAGTCTACTAGTAGCAGAATACAACTAGACACCAAGGATTATCAGGTTCAAAAAATACATTGGTTTACTATTTTAAAAGAAAAATTCATAAATTAAATGGATATTATTTTTTTCTAAAAGGAGAGGGAAAATGCCTGGAAAGGTTGGCATAAGACTATTATTTGTTCATCATAATTCTTTGTATCTGTGTAGTATTTCAGAAGCTTTCAGAGAATTTTCACATACTATATTTCACTTTAACCTGATAGCAATGTGATGACACAGACAAAGTAGGGATTCATAATCTTACTTTTATCAAAAAAGAAAACAAGGCTCAAAGAAGAACAAAGGGAAAATAAATGGAAGAGGTAGCTCTAAAACCAAGGGCTTCTGAATCATAGTTTAATGCCCTTCAATATTCCCTTGCTCACACTACATTCAAAAGTTGTTCCCTGCCACACTCTACCCTGTAGGACAGCAAACTCCATGTGCATAAGAGGAAACTCGTATTGTGTAGAAGCTTTTCATTTTAATTATGTCCCATTTGTTTATTTTTGCTTTTATTTCCAGTGTTCTGGGAGGTGGGTCATAGAGGATCCTGCTGTGATGTATGTCAGAGAGTGTTTTGCCTGTGTTCTCCTCTAGGAGTTGTATAGTTTCTGGTCTTATGTTTAGATCTTTAATCCATTTTGAGTTTATTTTTGTGTATGGTGTTAGAAAGTGTTCTAGTTTCATTCTTTTACAAGTGGTTGACCAGTTTTCCCAGCACCACTTATTAAAGAGATTGTCTTTTCTCCATTGTATATTCTTATCTCCTTTGTCAAAGATAAGTTGTCCATAGGTATGTGGATCTGTCTCTGGGCTTTCTATTTTGTTCCATTGATCTATATTTCTGTCTTTGTGCCAATACCATACTGTATTCATGACTGTGGCTTTGTAGTAGAGCCTGAAGTCAGGCAGGTTGATTCCTCCAGTTCCATTCTTCTAACCTGCTTCTTGAGAAATCTGTATGCAGGCCAGGAAGCAACAGTGAGAACTGGACATGGAACAACAGACTGGTTCCAAATAGGAAAAGGAGTACATCAAGGCTGTATATTGTTACCTTGCTTATTTAACTTATTTGCAGAGTACATCATGACAAATGCTGGACTGGAAGAAACACAAGCTGAAATCAAGATTGCTGGGAGAAATAGCAATAACCTCAGATATGCAGATGACACCACTCTTACGGCAGAAAGTGAAGAGGGACTAAAAAGCCTCTTGATGAAAGCAAAAGAGGAGAGTGAAAAAGTTGGCTTAAAGCTCAACATTCTGAAAATGAAGATCATGGCATCCGGTCCCATCACTCCATGGGAAATAGATGGAGAAACCGTGGAAACAGTGTCAGACTTTATTTTTGGGGGTTCCAAAATAACTGCAGATGGTGATGCCAGCCATGAAATTAAAAGATGTTTACTCCTTGGAAGAAAAGGTATGACCAACCTTGCTAGCACATTCAAAAGCAAAGACATTACTTTGCCAACTAAGGTCCGTCTAGTTAAGGCTATGGTTTTTCCAGTAGTCTTGTATGGATGTGAGAGTTGGACTGTGAAGAAGGTTGAGTGCCAAAGAATTGATGCTTTTGAACTGTGGTGTTGGAGAAGACTCTTGAGAGTCCCTTGGACTGCAAGGAGATCCAACCAGTCCATTCTGAAGGAGATCAGCCCTGGGATTTCTTTGGAAGGAATGATGCTAAAGCTGAAACTCCAGTACTTTGGCCACCTCATGAGAAGAGTTGACTCATTGGAAAAGACTTTGATGCTGGAAGGGATTGGGGGCAGGAGAAGAAGGGGACGAATAAGGATGAGATGGCTGGATGGCATCAGTGACTCAATGGGCATGAGTCTGAGTGAACTCCGGAAGTTGGTGATGGATAGAGAGGCCTGGCGTGCTGCGGTTCATGTGGTCACAAAGAGTCAGACACAACTGAGTGACTGAACTGAACTGAACTGAAGATTGCTTTTGGCTATTCGATGTTTTTTGTATTTCCATACAAATTGTGAAGTTATTTGTTCTAGCTCTGTGAAAAATACCGCTGGTAGCTTGATAGGGATTGCATTGAATCTATAGATTGCTTTGGGTAGTATACTCATTTTCACTATATTGATTCTTCCGATCCATGAATATGGTATATTTCTCCATCTATTAGTATCCTCTTTGATTTCTTTCACCAGTGTTCTATAGTTTTCTATATATAGGTCTTTAGTTTATTTAGGTAGATATATTCCTAAGTATTTTATTCTTTTCATTGCAATGGTGAATGGAATTGCTTCCTTAATTTCTCTTTCTGTTTTCTCATTATTAATGTATAGAAATACAAGGGATTTGTGTGTATTGATTTTATATCCTGCAACTTTACTATATTCATTGATTAGCTTTAGTAATTTTCTGGTGGAGTCTTTAGGGTTTTCTATGTAGAGGATCATGTCAACTACAAACAGTGAGAGTTTTACATCTTCTTTTCCAATATGGATTCCTTTTATTTCTTTTTCTGCTCTGATTGCTGTGGCCCAAACTTCCAAACTATGTTGAATAGTAGTGGTGAGAGTGGGCACCCTTGTCTTGGTCTGACTTTAGGGGAAATGCTTTCAATTTTTCGCCATTGAGGATAATGTTTGGTGTGGGTTTGTCGTATATAGCTTTTATTATGTTGAGGAATAGCCTTCAGAATGGGAGAAAATAATAGCAAATGAAGCAACTGACAAACAACTAATCTCAAAAATACACAAGCAACTCCTGCAGCTATATTCCATAAAAATAAATGACCCAATCAAAAAATGGGCCAAAGAACTAGACAGACATTTCTCCAAAGAAGACATACAGATGGAGAACAAACACATGAAAAGATGCTCAACATCACTCATTATTAGAGAAATGCAAATCAAAACCACAATGAGGTACCATCTCACGCCAGTCAGAATGGCTGCTATCAAAAAGCCTACAANCAAAAAATGGGCCAAAGAACTAGACAGACATTTCTCCAAAGAAGACATACAGATGGCTAACAAACACATGAAAAGATGCTCAACATCACTCATTATTAGAGAAATGCAAATCAAAACTACAATGAGGTACCACTTCACGCCAGTCAGAATGGCTGTGATCTGAAAGTCTACAAGCAATATGCTGGAAAGGGTGTGGAGAGAAGGAAACTCTCTTACACTGTTGGTGGGAATACAAACGAGTACAGCCACTATGGAGAACAGTGTGGAGATTCCTTAAAAAACTGGAAATAGAACTGCCTTATGACCCAGCAATCCCACTGCTGAGCATACACACCGAGGAAACCAGAATTGAAAGAGACACGTGTACCCCAATGTTCATCACAACACTGTTTATAAGAGCCAGGACATGGAAGTAACCTAGATGTCCATCAGCAGTTGAATGGATAATAAAGCTGTGGTACATATACACAATGGAGTATTACTCAGCCATTAAAAAGAATACATTTGAATCAGTTCCAATGAGGTGGATGAAACTGGAGCCTATTATACAGAGTGAAGTAAGCCAGAAAGAAAAACACCAATATAGTATACTAATGCATATANTGGTGCATATGCACAATGGAGTATTACTCAGCCATTAAAAAGAATACATTTGAATCAGTTCCAATGAGGTGGATGAAACTGGAGCCTATTATACAGAGTGAAGTAAGCCAGAAAGAAAAACACCAATATAGTATACTAATGCATATATATGGAATTTAGAAAGATGGTAATAATGACTCTATATGTGAGACAGCAAAAGAGACACAGAAGTATAGAACAGTCTTTTGGACTCTGTGGGTGAGGGAGAGGGTGGGATGATTTGGGAGAATGGCATTGAAACAGGTATAATATCATATATGAAACGAATCGCCAGTCCAGGTTCAATGCATGATACAAGATGCTTGGGGCTGGTGCACTGGGATGACCCAGAGGGATGGTATGGGGAGGGAGGTGGGAGGGGGGTTCAGGATAGGAACACGTGTACACCCATGGCAGATTCATGTTGATCTATGGCAAAACCAATACAATATTGTAAAAGTAATTAGCCTCCAATTAAAATAAATAAATTTATATTTAAAAAAAGAGGAAACTCTTAAATGATCTCTTTAACACTTTGTCATTGACAATCTAAGAATATTCTACTTTCCACTGGTAGTTTCTAAAAGAAAATAATCATTAAGGCAACAATTCATAAATGCCCACACTTTGTATGTCAGGTCAGTACTCTTTAAGCAGAAGCCTCCACACCAACTAGAGAAGAGAGGAGTTCTGTTTTTCCTCAACTCCACGCTCATCTACAAGTGGGATGTATGGCTTCATCCTGGCCTGACTTGTCTGAAGATACCACCTATGACCTTTCAGAGCAGCAGCATAACCAGCAGTTCTCTGGGTGTTTCTCTTGGGATTCTCACAGCCTTTTTCATTTCCAGCGTCACATACTAAGCATCTGATAGAGTCAGAAAGAAAAATTAATTCATTTTAATTCTAAACCTCAGAACATTTTTCCCCATAGCAGCTCAGCAATAGTTTAGACATACATCATTTAGGTGATTTTATATTCATAAAGTGGCTCTTTTCTCATAGAACATTTTATGATCATTTGAGGAAATGGAAATATCTTTATATTTATCTGTAAAAATAGCCACCGTTGACCTCTGCCTTTTATAAGACAGGGGCCTACTTTTCCCCTAAGAAGACTATCATCAATATGTAGTATTTTTGTGTCTTTCATATATACCCAATGACCATGTATATCAGCACTAAAATGGACTTACAACCAGTAGGTATAAACTCTGTGACTTATAGGCAGTCTATTTTCCTACTGCCCAATAATAAGAAATGATTATTTTGATGTCATTGGGGATTGGATCAAAGAAGGGAATTAATAAAACCTATGATGAAAAATGTTATTTCTATAATATCACTGCAAGTGTTAAACATAATAATTATAACTGTTGGCTGTTTTCTTATTGGTGATGTTGATGTCAAATTAGCCTCGGATGTATAACATTTGCATATATAAAATATTTAGTGCTAATTGAGAGTTTAGCCTGATATATTAGTCAATATTGAAAGTCTTCTATTAAATTTAATGCAATTTTTACACATTTCTAGATTACATTATTTGCAGTTTGCTAGTTTTTCCTCAGTATCACTTTTTGCTCTGAAAAGCTGGAGGCAACCCTTTGAGATTTACACATTTTTTTTTTAAATCACAGTGATATATGCTTTATATATGCTGCTTAACAAGAGCTGTTTATTTTGACCTTAGTTTTTTTCTTTTTAGCTGTAAACAATGCTGATGTTTTAAAGCAAAATAACTAACATATTGCAGATATATAAATTACAAAATATAATAATCACTGTGAAAGTAAAATGGAGTATTCATAAGCACTAGAGTCTATTCAAAAATATCAAACATTCCATGCTTTTCCATGTGCTGACACTCACCTCTAGAGTTGGTCAAAACTGCCATGAGTGAGTTATGTAGTTCAAAGATGAAGTACAGAGCAGCTCAGGTAAGCACCTGAGAAAATCTGAACATCAGAAAATCTTAAATTTGCCTGAACCAAGATTTAGCCCTCTTTCCCCCCACAAATGGAACTGCATTCTCTTCCTGACAACTACTACTGTTTTGGTATTATGTTTTCTCCTGTACAATTCACTTTCACAAAGAAACTTAGTACTGTTTGGTATCATGTACTATTTTCAGAGGGCCTTCCCTGGTGGCTCAGACAGTAAAGTAATTGCCTGCAATTTGGGAGACCTGAGTTTGATCTCTGAGTCTGGAAGATCTGCTGGAGAAGAAAATGGCTACCCACTCCAGTATTCTTGCCTGGAAAATTCTGTGGACAGAGTAGACTGGTGGGACATAATCCATGGGGTTGCAAAGAGTTGGGCACGACTGAGCAAGTAACACTTTCACTATTCTTACCACCTGAAATACCTAGTGAAACCTTCAAGAAAAATGATAAAATTTTATGTGAATTACAAAGAGAAAATGGGTTGCTGGATATTGCAAGCACATACATACAAAAATACTCTTCAGATGTATTTCAATTATTCAGATAGTAGATGCTGGGGAAATGTGTCTGTCTAGGGAAATAGAAATTGCAAAATTTCATGCAAGGTTTAGGAAAGCTAACTAGAATATTTATCTAGAATAGGCCACTTAGGTAAAAGTATGTGAGTTCATTTAAGAAGTGAATAATATCCTGTGTATGTATGTATGTCTATATATATATATATATATATACACATATATATATTTATTTATAATCACTAGAAGGAAAAGACAAGTGAAAAAAATAATACTAGTAACGTTTTCCTATTAAACCTCACTTGTACATGATGTATCCATTCATTCAAATTAGCCACAATTTGTTCAGCATATATGTTGGTTATAATACAGAGCAAAGAGCAATGCCATAAATCACTATTTCATTTAATATTAAAACACCTTTTCTACCACTGTAGTCATTGTATTAGCAGCAAAATATAATTTAATTTTTTAAAAAAAGCATTTCCAGTTTAACTTTATAATCATCAGTTGTCCTATTAGAGATTCTCATGTAGTTATTTGTGTAATTTTAACATGGTCACATATTCCAGTGGCTTATAAATCTATGAAGTAGACTATGACTGTGTACATTTTTGTTGCAAAATAAATTTTTTTTGTTAATTATTATATTTCTTCCTCCTTCTGAAGGCTATGCAAGTACAGAAAATCACTTTGTAAACTTATTTAAAATATTTCGTGTTGTATATTCCTTAAAATGCAAATGACTTCAGTTTCAGATTTGTAATGCCAAAAGAATGGTATTATTCTAACAAAATATTTATATTTCAATGCATTAAAAACATGTACTAGAATATTAAAAAGAATTAGTATTATTAATTCTAGGTATTGAAAATCTAAACAATATTGGTCAACTGACTAGTCACCATCATTGTTAGCATTTTTAGCAGCCAGACTACATCTCAATTATCAAACTCATTACTTCCATCTAACTGGTAGGTGGATTCATTTTTTCTTTTTTCTAGATTGTCCTCAATTGTCAACACTTAAAATTTGCTATATTTCACATTGAAAAGTCCGTATTTTTCCACAAAATCCAAACTTGTGGTTTCTCTCAAAAATTGCATTCCCACTTGGCAACAAAAAGCTGTCACCGGTACCCAGCTGAGAAGGAGCTCATGTTTCCCATGAGGTTATAGCTTGCACTCAACACATTTGGCTCATTTAGATGAATTTCTTGGGCCTATATGAGTGCACTAAAGTTTGCTGACCCTGAACTATAGGTATACTGGATACACACATGCTGAGAGCATTTACAGTGTTCTGGGAAAAAAGGTCTAAAAAATCCATTATCAAAAAGTAGATATTAATCTATATCATATTATGTTATAGCCCTGTTATTTTGTACTCCTCTCCTTTTCCCTATATTTAATGCAGTGGGAAAAGTTAAGCCTCTCTTCTCTGCTTTGGAACAATCAAAACAGGTATCTAGAAACCCAGCATTCATTTCAATCCAGAAATCATTTTGCTATTCTTGTTAATTTTTAAAGGTCACATTTCTATTCTACTTTTCTTTCCAGAAGATAAATTCCACATAGGTTGTTGCCAAAAGTTTCAAAGAGAGCACTATTTGCAAAATATAAATGCTTAAAAAAATTTTTTAAAGAATTAGAATCAAAATAGTTTACCATATGTCTGAGTCCATTTGAGCTGCTATAACAAAAATATAAACTGAGTGATTTATAAACAATAAGTATCTATTTCTCACAATTCTGGTGACTATAAAGCTCAAGATCATGGTACAGGCAGATATCAGGTATGGACCTACTTCCCAGTTCACAGACCTCACATTTTCCCAGGGTCCTCACATAATAGAAAGGACAGCTAGCTCTCTGGGGTTTCTACTATATAGGCACTAACCCTAATCATGAGGGCTCTGGCCTCATGATCAAATCACCTTTCAAAGGCCTTACTTCCCAAAACAGGGGATTTCCAAGTGGCGCTAGTTGTAAAGAACCCAGCTGCCAATGCAGGAGACATAAGAGATACGGATTTGACCCCTGGTCAGGAAGATCCTCTGGAGGAGGGCATGGCAACCCGCTCCAGTATGCTTGCCTGGAGAATCCCATAGACAGAGGAGCCTGGCTGGCTACAGTCCATAGGGTCACAAAGAGTCAAACATGGCTGAAGCAACTTAGCACATACACACCTCTTAAACAATCACCTTCAGGGTTAGGACTTCAGCATATGGATCTTGAATACATAAAAATATTCAGACCATGGTACCATATTTTCTTTATTTTTACTATCCTGATCTCTATAACATACATAAACTAGCATCATTTTATAAGCTATCTCCAGAAATAATATGGACAATACAGTCCATGGAATTCTCCAGGCCAGGATAGTGGAATGAGTAGCCTTTCCCTTCTCAAGGGGATCTTCAAAACCCAGAAATCAAACCCAGGTCTCTTGCACTGCATGAGGATTTTTTACCAGCTGAGCTATAAAGGAAGCCCTATTTTATAAGCTATCTCTGGAAATAATATTCAAAATTAGAAAGATAATCAGTTTGTTGCAAAGAAGTAAGTGTAATCAGTTCCCTACCCACTCTCACCCCTATAACCACAATTTACCTAGTTCATCTCCCAGTGTAGTATGCCCAGAGTTCAGGAAGCACAATGCATGGGGTAAGGGAGAGATTCATTGTAAGAATGAGTTAGAAACAACCTCTCAGCACCCCAGGGGCACAGGATGGGCAAGCCCAGGTAGCACAGGAGTTGGTTGGGGAAGGCACTAAAAAACAAGGCCTGCTTTTGCCAGGTCCTCTCTCAGGGACCCAAAGCAACTACTGAGCATTTCTGGCTATTAACCCTAAAGATCAAGTTAGGTAGAGACAGACTGAAGTACTGAAATCCACACCAGAATCTGGTATTCCACTGCTGCTGCTGCTGCTGCTGCTAAGTCGCTTTAGTCGTGTCCGACTCTGTGCGACCCCACAGATGGCAGCCCACCAGGCTTTGCCATCCCTGGGGTTCTCCAGGCAAGAACACTGGAGTGGGTTGCCATTTCCTTCTCCAATGCATGAAAGTGAAAAGTGAAAGTGAAGTTGCTCAGTAAGTGTCTGACTCTTCATGACCCCATGGACTACAGTCTACCAGGCTCCTCCATCTGTGGGATTTTCCAGGCAAGAGTACTGGAGTGTGTTGCCATTGCCTTTTCCAGGTTATTCCACTACCAAGATTTAAAAGCCAAGCTGTAACTGGAGAACTAATATCATTTTCTGCTCCTTGAGACTATGAGGTGACTATTAGTCTAATAGCAATCCTGCCACACTTAGGATATTTCATCAAGTTCCACATACTGATATTTAGCTACTTTTCTAATTGATAAAATATAATCATTGGTAAGAAAATATATAGCTATTTTTTTAATTTTTAAAGATGAGCAACAGATTTAAGGAAAAATAGTTTATTGTGAGAATATATTAGGAACACACCAATTATCCTAAATAAAGTATAAACAAAAATAAAAATAAGCAGAAATTTTATTGAAGATAAATTTTCCAAATTTTAGAAATCATATTTAATCTCCTCAATACTTGGAATGATTCTTTATTCTAGTTTAGAATTTGTAAATTGAGTGTCTTCTTTGATGTGATTGACTCCAAAGTTTTTAAACACAACTGATCAGTCTTCCTTATCATTTGCATCTATTTCTTATGCTCTATCAAAAAGTTAATAATCAATTAAAATTAAAACCAATCACAAATAAAAGTCACATTGTATTTGACTAGATTCCATGTTCCAAGCAGCAACTAATAGGCAATAATGATTACTCATTTTGTTTGAGACTCAGTGAAAAAATAAAGGAATTATGTGCTTAAAGATATATCAGAATTATCTTATTTCCCTTATTTTAAAATAATAATGTCTTAAAACTAAGAAGTGGAATCTTTTAAAATATCAATTTAAATGGATGCCTTCAAAAGTTTGTACATTAAAGGTTTATTTAACTTAAATGCACAACTTGTATAACCCTAAAATTCATCTTGTTTTTGGCTCTCTCAAAGAAAACAAGCAATGCAAACACCAGACTTTTTAAATTCCTTTGACAGTTTTACATTGAATCCAGAAATAACACAGAAGCAAGAAGAAGCTCAATTAAAAGCATTCTAATAAGAACACCATAGTGAATTTAGAGAATTTACTTTCAATTTTCAACCAAATTCACTGCTAAACAAATACACAGAAAATTTCCAAATTTAGAATTTTTTGCAGGTGGAATTCTACATCTGCAATTACTTGGTTTTAGCAAACCTATATTTGAAATGAGGTTTTAGAAAATATATATTTGAAATGAGCTGTTCTACTAATTAGAAAAATCACACTCAGGACAGGTGCCCCTCATTTCACCAACCCTTGTAGCTGCTTAGCAGTAAGAACGAACCTGTAATTGAAATTCTTCCATTGAAATGCTAAAAATTCTCCTGATTCTAAGCCATAGCATGCAAAATAAAGATCATTAGTCCATAAACAGGAGTCTGACCATCTAAGAATCAGTCTTACTGCTACAGATGAGGAAACGGAAACAGGCTGTCTCGGTTCCAAAATGGCATCAATGTGGATCATGAATAAATAAAGCATGAATGGAAGTAAAAACCAGGGCGATGGCAGAACAAGAATTCAAGTGCCCTGACTCCAAGTAAAGTGCTTTTTTCTAAACAAATTTCTCTTATAATGCTATTACAAAGGAAGAAGAATATTGGGGGGTGGGGAGTAGGAGACAGACAGGCATCTGAATAAATTGGTATTTTACACGAGCTTATTTTAGTGTGAGCTCCTGACTGATTTAAACCCGAGATTAACTTTTCTCTAGATGGATGCTATTATGCTGAAGTTTTTCAATCCAAAGACAATATTTAAAGTTACACTTTAAAGAAACAAACAAGTCCTTACAAACAAAAAGCAGTAATAACCTCAACCAAAGCAAATTTTAGTCTTAAGAACTACAAACCTATGTATAACTAATGTGCCTTCCCCAAGTAATTGCCTGCATATGTAAACACGCACATCTAAACCCAAAAACCTGTGCAGCTGCAAAGTAAGACTGGGTTTGTTTTTGTTGTTTGTTCATATGTTTTCCAGTTTCCTTTCTTTGTGCGCCATACCTCATGGACACAGCATATTTGTGGGCAGAATCAGATCAATGGCCAGGTGAGTCACTACTCTAAACCTAACAGACGGACCAGTTCTATTTCTAGTACAGTTGGGGAAAACAGTTGAAGCTATTTTCTAGATATCATCTCTCTGTTTAAAGTTGTTCCCTAAATTAGTGTGTTTTTGATTAGAGCAGTTTTTTCTTTTTTCTGTCTATATCTCTCTTATCCTTTTAAAATAATTTCTGAGATGAAAGGCATATAATTCCTGTGCTATAGAAACACCTAGTATTAGTATTGCTCCTTGTAGTTCTAGTAGGTAAACATTTATTGCCTGAAGGTGATAATTCTGTTAAGCTATTGTTTTGAGACCCTAAGGTGTTGTAGCAATTAACCAATAGATCACTGTCATTATCTGTAAGGAGACGCACTTCCTTAGGGAAAAAAGTAAATTAATTTTTAAAACATATCAGATGTTTTATATATATTTTTAAAGATTTTTTAATGTGAATTTTTTAAAGTCTTTATTGAACTTGTTATAATATTGCTTCTGTTTTATGTTTTTTGGTGTTTTGGCCATGAAGCATGTGGGATCTTAGCTCCCCAATCAGGGATCAAACCTGCACCCCCTGACTGGAAGGTGAAATCTTAACCAGCGGACTACCAGAGAAGTCTCAGATGTATTATACTGACCTTAAGTTGTACCTTGAACGTAATATCTTTTTTTAAAAGAAAGTTATTTAAATTGACATGTTACAAGCAAGCACAAAAATATCTACCACCCAATATAGTAAAATAAAGGAACCTTGAATGACTCACTGTGCCCAACACCTGGGTCCTCCGACATTGCTTGCACTCTCTTCCCTTCCCTTTCTCCCTCTTTATCTCCCTCTCCCATCACTCTGTCATTTTGCCCACACAAAGTTAACATTTCTCCTGACAAGGAAGTGATTAGGTAGGGGGAAAAATCAGATGGCTTTCTGAAACATGAAAACAACCTATTGGTTACTTGTATTCAGTCAAAAATGTGTCAATTCTAGGGTGCATAAACCCAAACGGCCTGAAAAAAACTAATCTTATTCAGGATCAACTGCAGAGTCAGTTCAACCAAAATGCTCTAAATATTCCAGTCTAGTTATATCATGCTGTCTCTCCTGGAATTTCACTTTATGATGATATGTATTATACCTACAAAGATTTCTATTTACATTATATAGAATGTGTCACAGAAAAATACAAAAGCAGTTCTTTCCAGATTCATGTCTACATTGTACAGACTTTCATGAGGACCATCTATTATTCAAATATCAGAACTAAACTAATTCTATTTCCTATTCCTACCTTTGGCAGACAGTACTCCTTAGCTACCTAATGGCAATTTCCCCCACTTCCTTGTTAAATGTACCCCAATTTTGTCAGGTATCAATAACCTTATCGTTCATGGTTGGTAGTAGAATGGTGATTAGTTTAATCCATCAGGGTAATTCCATGCTTCTGTCTATGGTCAGCACAGGTGTGGCTGCAGACCCAGCCACAGACCTGTGAGTCTGACTTAAGATTACAGGAAAAGTTTCCTTCTTCCTTACGTAGGGAAACATCACAGAAACTCACCCTCTCTTACTTTGGGCAACGTGTAGTGTGACACAAGAAGAAAGTCACTGAATTAAACCAGTCATGGAAGTTCCATCCAATCTATTTCTTATAAGATAATAAAATGCCCTTTATGTTTTAACCATATTTAAAAATGAGTTTGTTACTTGCAGCCAAAATCATCCTAGCTAATATGCTGCCCTTTAAAACAAGAAAAAAAATGAGAATTTGTAGATTCTTTCTTGCCTTACATAGGAATTGGCAGCATATAAACAATTTAATAAGGGGTGTTGGGTGAGTATGAGAATATATGGTAGTGCTTTCACAAACAAAGAATACAGCACTTCAAAATCTAGCCACATGTTATTTGACCTATTTGAAGCATATCTTCAAAAGTCTTGAAATAATGCTTTATTTAGTCCATAATCTTTTTCAAGCAACCAGACTTTTTTATACGTAAATTTCAGGACTCTTATTCCATCAAATATAAATATTGTCTGCAAAATAACCCAAAACAGTTGAAAGAAATCTTTATATTTTTCTGATCAGTTGATTTTGTAATGAGAATACTTTTGGCAATCAAACCAAACTACATCTCAAATTTAAAGTGCAGCAAAGTTTGAACCTCTCTAAGTAGGCTCACTGTTTCCTCACCCATTGGAATATAACACACAGGTGTGCTGTGAAGTTTATAAACCACACCTCAGTACTTTTAAAATAACCTCCGGAAAATTTAAAAAGGAGAGAGTGTGAATCAGCCCCATGCTCAGGAAGGTGGGCCATGTTCATCATATTTACTATTATGACATATTAGATTATTTTCGTTCAGTGCTCGAAAGGCACACGCTTTCCAAAAGGGAAATACAGTTCTTTATATTTGGTTCACATAATCCAGACCTGCAGTGTCAGTGCCTGAAACAAATTACTGTTTATATTAGAAACTTAGTTTAATAAATTAGGTCTGGTCTATGAACTGTCAAAGTCCTTATAGTCTGCAATTCATATATAACAGATGCCTTCTCCATGACTCTTAACTAGAAGTGGCCAACGTGATTGCTTCCTCCTTGCCATTACTACATTCTGTAGGTTTAGTTATCTACTGCCCACAGAGAATTAAAAACAATTTGAGAGGGCATCTGGAATAAAGCACTCCAAGAGGAAAAAAAAAGTCTTTCCATATACAATAACTTTCTGTTTAGGTCAGAGAATTATTCAATAATTGGCACTTGTTTAAATAGACCATTCAGAATCAGTTTGGTTTTCCAATCTCAGATTGAGTTACAGAATTTTTTTTTTCTTTTTCAAAACTCACTTTTGCAAGTCCTAATTTCCGGCATATTTGTGGCACCACTGTGATTAACAGACTAGCTAATTTTTATATAAGATACAAACACATTTTTCAAAAGTGTTGTAAATAATTCACTAATTTTTTCCACAGACTGTTTATAAATTATGAATTTTAGTTGACTTGCCCTAGTTTAGAAAATATACCGGTAAAACAGGGGAGCTAAAAGCAGGAATTTTAGTATATGAATTTATACAATTTAAATTTCATGAGAAACCTGGGTTCTTCCATCTTTCATGTTTCTTCCCTCACAAACATCCCTTTAAGAGTTGGATCAGGAAATCTGTGCCTGCCACTTACAGTATCTCCGCCTCTTGTACTGGTTGAGTCAATACAGGAACAGTTGTTGCATAAAAACTTAATAATGGTGCACATCTACAAAGATTAAATAATAAGGCCATGCAAACTTACATCAACTCACATCAACACATAAATTCAGACATATGGACACTTCTAACTGCTAGGCTTTTTTTAAGCTCTACTTTGAAATGTTGTGTTATAATGTGTTTCTTTTTGAGTTGTTTGGTCAGCAAACTCTCAATTCTGGAATATCTATGCAAAAGATTACTTGAGAATATTGTATTTGCTCAGATCTTGAGAACTAGACAGAGAAGTTACTCAGTGACATTTTAACACTAAGGTCCAATAATACGTTGATATCTCAATAAAAGAAAAGCTATTCTTGGTATGAAATGAGATGATTTCCCTACAATACCACCTACACCAAAATGTCTGTCAAGTGAAGTTTTTAAATCTTATAAGGTGAAAGAATTTATAGTAGCTACTGCAAATTGGTTTTAATATAAAGATATTAGCCCATTAGTACAAAGAAAAACAGATAAACAATCAATGCCTTCCTTACCAGTGATTTGTGAACATGTAATCCTATTTTAAATTTCACTCTTGTTCTTCGATCTTTCAAGTGATTATAGTTTTCCTGGAGTGAAAATAACTTAAACTTACTAGACTTTTTAATATCTTTACAGCCAAACTGCTACAATTCTCACTTTGCTAATCTGTAATTCTCACAGAAGAACTGGCAGCGTTACCCGGCCTTTAGCAAGGACCCTGAAGTGAAATCACTTAAAACTTCCTCTATTTTAATTTCAAATGATATACTCTGTATATAAACCACACAAATATGCTCCATCAAATACATAGACATATACCTGCAATGTTAACATTTCTTCCGGATGCCATCAGGCTGTAGACAGTCATGTATCATGGAAGTATTGGTTTCTGGTAGAACAGGTAGAGAGTTTAGATTTCAATAGCACTTTACCCTCATCTTATCTCTCTGAAGGTTCTGGCATTTTGGATCATTTGACTGAGATGCCACAGCTCGGTAGGGGCAGAGTTAGTCTTTGAGTCTGCATCCACTTACCTTAGCTGATTTTCAATCCTGGTTGCCCATGAGATAACCTGGGAAGATTTGACAAAATAATATCTTAGCTCTTCTATAAATTCTTAGTCTGGGGCAGGCCTGAGGCTTGGGTATTTTGTTACTGCCCCTTGGTGATTCTTACAGGGTTTAGAGTTGGAACTCCTGGACCCCTGCTCTTTGTATCACAATTTTCTGTTTCAAAAAATCAGAATTATATTTCCAGATTTATCATCATCCTTTCACAGTCTCTTCTCTAAAAGCAGTTGACAAATGTATTTGAATATTCAGAGAATGAAACTGAAATTTGATAAGTAAAAGACTTCATTTCATAAAACCCAACTGTACAAGACCCTTGAGGAACTAGCTTATGGCTGCTGCACTCCAGTTTGACTAGACACAAACTAAGCACAAGCAAATATTTATAGGTGTTTTAAAAAATAAGATCAAGAGAGAGAAAACATCTAAATAGAGAACAAACAAATATTTAGTGAAAGTCAGTATCTATTTTCTCCTCGAAAACTGTTCTGTGCTTAGTCACTCAATCATGTCTGACTCTTTGTGACCTCAAGAACTGTAACCCACCAGGCTTCTCTGTCCATGGGGATTCTCCAGGCAAGAATACTGCAGTGGGTTGCCATGCCCTCTTCCAGGGGATCTTCCCACCCAGGGATCAAAACCAGGTCACTGCATTGCAGATAGATTCTTTACTGTCTGAGCCACCAGAGAAGCCTCTAGGGATGTAATTTAAAATATTTCAATATGATAATATTAAACATCTTTTCCAAATTAATAGTGAATTCACAAAATAGAAACCAAAATCTTTCACATATATTAGCCATAATAACAAGATACATTTTTTTTTGCCTAAAAAAATTGCCCCTCTCTCCACAGTCATGACTATATATATTTTTAAATTATTTAAAATATCCCATGTCAGTGAGCATTTTAGGAAATGGCACTGTCATACTCTGCTGGTGATAATGTAAATTGATACAACATTTGCTTTTTGCAGACTGATGGTTAATTTTATGTGCCAACTTGACTGGGTCATGGGATACCAGATAGCTGTTGCTTCTGCCGCTGTTTAGTCACTAAGTCACATCTGACTCTTTTGTGACCCCATGGACTGTAGCCTGCCAGGCTCCTCTGTCCATGGGATTTCCCAAGCAAGAATACTGGAGTGAGTTGCCATTTCCTTCTCCAGGGGATCTTCCCAACCCAGGGATTGAACCTTCACCTCCTGCTTGACAGGAGGATACTTTACCATGAGCCACCTGAGAAACCTCAGCCAGATATCTGGTTAAACGTTAATTCTGGATATGTCTGTGAGAGTGTTTCTGGATGAGAATATTATTTGAATTGGTAACTGAGTTAAGCAGATGATCTCCCCAATGCGGGTAGGCATCATTCAATCTACTAAGGGCCTGAATAGAACAAAAAGAAGGTTGAATTCTCACTCTCTTTCATTCTCTTTCTTTCGTTCTCTTCCTGACTTTTTGAGCTGGAACATCTATCTTTTCCTGCCCTTGGGGATCCTGGTTTACAGGCCTTCAGACTGCCTAAACTTTCCAACCTTGAAGCTATACCACTAGCTTTTCTGAGTCTCCAAATTGCAGATGGCAGATCATGAGACTTCTTAGCCTCTATAACTGCATGAGCCGTATGTTATGAAGTCTCTCATATATATATGGTATACACATATATCTATCCCATATTTTGTCTTGAGATCAGTGTAAGTTTATCCCTATTTACTAAGCTTTTACAATGTTATCTATATTGCTCCCTGGAAAGCAAAGCCTAGAAGACTCATGAGAACAGGATACCCAACTAAGGGTTCACAGTGAGTTAATCTGGCTCTCAGACTCCAGGAGAGGAAACAGAATATTGAGTGTCTACAATAAACTAAGCTGTGGATTCAGCATTTTTCATCCATCACCAAATGTACTCCCCTCTGCCACCCTATAAGATGCATACAGTTATCCCAAATTTCCACTTTACAGATGAAAATACTGTGCTCAGAGCAGTTAATCAATTTACAGCTAGTGATCCACACCTCTGACTCCAAAATCTGTGCTCACATCCAACATTTCACTATCCTCCCTGCAGCAATAGAAGACTCTTGAATACCTAACAGCAACTAATAACTTGAATTTTTTTATATTTTGGAGGTCAAATCAAAATTTTGTATCAAAACAACATCACTTTCTAGTAGCACCTGGGAGACAGTAAAGATTGTAGGGAACAGCTGTGTGCAGCCACGAACTGCCAGCGGAGATGCTGCAAGGGCAAACATCATAGCCTCCAAGTGTCAGGAAGTAGCACGTTATCAAACCATCTGGGCTCACTGGAACAAAGCTTTAGATGAGTACACATCATTCCTTGTCAAATCATTCAATCTATATCTGATACTTAAAATGTCTAATACATGAAAATTTGTAAACCCAAAGGACATTAAAGAAAAACTTGCTATTTCTACAATATTAACTGAAATAAGGCTGATGTTTCTACACTATCTTAGTTCCAGCTTTTAACCAAAAGCCAAATATATAAACAAAGAAAACTACCAGTGCTTAGAATTTAACATTAGCTGGCGGGGAAGACTTTATTAATCAGACTTAGTTTGCAGCTCATAACATCTTTCACCTATGTTAACATTTCTGATACAGGCCTAAAAATTTAGATGATAACAGTCTCTCTTCAAAAATATGATTAGTCCTCATTGTGCATACTTGCCTGTGTGCATGTGTGCTAAGTCGCTTCAGTCATGTAAGACTCTTTGTGACCCTATAGACTATAGCTCACCAGGCTCCTCTGTCCATGGGATTCTCCAGGCAAGAATACTCAAGTGGTTTCCAGGCCTTCCTCCAGGCAATCTTCCCGACCCAGGGATCCCACCTGAGTCTCTTCTATCTCCTGCATTGGCAGGCAGGTTCTTGACCACTAGTGCCACTAGGGAAGCCCCTTGTGCATACTTAGTCCACCAAATGTTTATTGTGCTCAAAAACTAAATGCAAGCTAAAAACAATGCAAAATGCAGAAAGTCCATATTCTATTTTTAAACACAATTTTGATTGTATGTACATTATTTTTTCACTTAGAGTAGTTTGATCAAAAACACTGGAGTATCTGATACTGATTCTACTAATATTTATCGAATCAGTGACTACTGATGAAAAGGAACAATGTTTTACCCATACATCTTACATTCTACTTTTCTAAAACAATAGAATTCTCCTTAGGATTCTCATGTAAGGACTCAAAATATTTCATTTTTCTAAAACCTTATACTTTACTGTCTCTCAATAGTGTTGTGAGCAGAAGGAAATGGCAACTCTCTCCAGCATTCTTGCCTGGAGAATTCCATGGACAGAAGAGACTGGCGGGCAACAGTCTATGCCATCTCAAAGAAATTGGACATGACTGAATGACTTTTCTCTTCACTTCACTTCATATGAGACAATGAAGTCTCAAGTAGCTCAGGCTTGTTTGCCAGAAAGGTGAAGAAAGGCTTCCTCGATGCTTACTGTCACAGGATTAGAAGGTTCCAGCCTAAGCATCCTTTCCAAAACATCTCTTTAAAGGATAGTATTTTGACTTCTCTCCATTGCTAATAGAGTGGAATAAATTGATCAAAGTTCACAATGTCCAATCAAATTCTGCAAAGATTCCTGAATGAACGGGACACAAGGTGAGTGCATTCTGAGAGGAAAAGCACTTCGTGGCGCCACAGTGAAGTCTCGCAGAGGAAGGATGAAGGAGCAGCCTTTCTTTCCAATTGATGAGTGAAAGACTGTAAACCTATATCATCATTTGATATCATGGCTTAGGACCAACAGCAGGTGCCTCATTTAAATATTTTTCTCCTTTTCTTTCTCTTAACTTTCTTTATTGATAATTACTTTCTGTAAGTTTTATTTAGCATTAATCTGCTACACATGTCTCTTTGAAATGTTTTAAACATCCTTCTTTCTTCAACTTCTTTAGATTTCCAGGTCATCAATAGAGGCTATCTGAACACTTGAGTGATACCGAGTATACTGATCTGAAATAGTATTGGAATGATTCTAAGGGTAGAACTTTAGAGTGCATTTTGTATAAATGAGAATAGTTCATGATGTGATTTTCCTATTGCTAAAAAAATACAGAGCATTATACCATTATTTTCTTCTTTCATATATCATCAGCATTTTTCAAAATTTTAATTGTAAGTCTGAACATATTCATAATGATCAAAAGTAAAATGTGTTCCTAGCACAAATCTCAGATGAAAGTCTATAATCTTTGAAATAACTTATAGAAAGTGAATCATGCTACTTTATTCATTTTTAGCTTTCTTGATGCTATAATCATAAATACTTAAAAGACAGCTGGTAGAAACTGACTCCAAATGGGAAATTTATACTTTACATTTTAGTAAAATGAGTTATTTTAAAAGTTGATCCCATGTTTTCTTGAATACCTAGGCAAATCTCTTGTTTGATTTTTCACCGGAACTCCCTTCTCAAAAAGCACTAATTGAAAGTGAAAGTGAAGTCTCTCAGTCCTGTCTGACTCTTTGCGACCCCATGGACTGTAGCCTACCAGGCTCTTCCGTCCACGGAATTTTCCAGGCAAGAGTAATGGAGTGGGTTGCCATTTCCTTCTCCAGGGGATCTTCCCAGCCCAGGGATCAAAGCCAGGTCTCTGGCATTGCAGGCAGACGCTGGACCATCTGAGCCACCAGGGAAGCTACTAATTGAACTATGAAAATTTTTAATGGATTCAACCTCTAAGCTATTTCTAAATGCAACATCTAACGAGGCTCTTTAGCATGCATACTTACTTACAATACAATGAATAGCATAGTTTTTGTTTAGCTGCTACTTTTTCTTTTTATTTTAAAACATTGAAAGTAAATAATTGGATGCTGTTTCTCTCCTGGTTACATCTTTGAATTCCATTCATTTTTATCCTATTTTATACATAATCAAGCTCAACATCATGTACCAGCCCCTCAAGTCTTTCATTCTCCAAAGTATAGATTTGGAATAATTCTTGCATTGAAAAAAAAAAGGATTCAGAGAAACCTATTATGGAAAATAGTATTCTTATTGTTTAGTCACTCAGTCATGTACAACTCCTTGTGACCCCATGGCCTGTAGCCTGCCAGGCTCCAAAAAGCAAAGGAACAAAGGAAAGATATAAGCATCTGAATGCAGAGTTCCAAAGAATAGCAAGAAGAGATAAGAAAGCCTTCCTCAGCGATCAGTGCAAAGAAATAGAGGAAAACAACAGAATGGGAAAGACTAGAGATCTCGTCAAGAAAATTACAGATACCAAGGGNATGGATGTGAGAGTTGGACTGTGAAGAAAGCTGAGCGCTGAAGAATTGATGCTTTTGAAGTGTGGTACTCTTGAGAGTACCCTGGACTGCAAGGAAATCCAACCTGTCCATTCTGATGGAGATCAGCCCTGGGATTTCTTTGGAGGGAATGATGCTAAAGCTGAAGTTCCCGTACTTTGGCCACCTCATGCAAAGAGTTGACTCATTGGAAAAGACTCTGATGCTGGCAGGGATTGGGCGCAGAAGGAGAAGGGGACGACAGAGGATGAAATGGCTAGATGGCATCACTGACTCGATGGGCGTTAGTCAGTGAACTCTGGGAGTTGGTGACAGACATGGAGGTCTGGCGTGCTGCGATTCTTGGGGTTGCAAAGAGTTGGACACGACTGAGCAACTGAACTGAACTGAAAATCACTGCAGAAGATGACTGCAACCATGAAATTTCCTCTTTGGAAGAAAAGTTATGAACAACCTAGACAGCATATTAAAAACCAGAGATTACTTTGCCATAAAAGTTCATCTAGTCAAAGCTATGGTTTTTCCAGTAGTCATGTATGGATGTGAGAATTGGTCCATAAAGAAAGCTGAGCACTGAAGAATTGATGCTTTTGAACTGTGGAGTTAGAGAATACTCTTGAGAGTTCCTTGGACTGCAAGGAAATCCAACCAGTCCATTCTAAAGGAAGTTAGTCCTGAATATTCATTGGAAGGACTGATGCTGAAGCTAAAACTCTAATACTTTGGCCATCTGATGTAAATAACTGATTCATTGGAAAAGACCCTAATGCTGGGAAAGATTGAAGGCATGAGAAGGGGACAACAGAACATGAGAAGATTGGATGGAATTACCAACTCAATGGACATGAGTTAGTGTAAGCTCTGAGAGCTGGTGATGGACAGGGGAGCCTGGCATGCTGCAGTCCATGGGGATGCAAAGAGTCAGACACTACTGAGCGACGGAACTGAACTGACATGATCTGCCCTAGGTTTTAAAAGGATCACTTTGCCATATTGAGAATAAGGGACAATAGGAGGCTATTAAAGTAACAAAATGAAAGTGAATGAATGTATGAGAAGAGATTGGATGAATTTTCTGTGTGTTTTGAGCATGGACTGTCTAGGTTTACTATTAGATTGAAGGTGGGGTGTAATAGAAAACAATCCCAGATGACTGTAATATTTTTAGCGTGAGTAACTAGAATGTTAGAGTTACTGAAAACTGAGTTAGAGAAGTCTGTAGGTGGAGCAAATGAGGGGTGGTGGCAGTGCTGAGAATTTGAATTCAAGGCAGTGGGCAGAGTAGAATATATAAATGTCAGGGTTTTTAATGTATAAATGTTTTTCAATATGATGAGATTAGGTGAAATCAAGAAGGCTGTGAATGTAGTTAGAGAACAAAAGATACCCAAAGGACTGCTGATAAGGTAGAAGGAAAAATAAGAGTCAAGTATTCTACCTGGGAGAAGAAAGTATGTATATTGGCTCAATTATATCCATATGCTAAACACCACCAACCTTGTATCTTCAGCAAAGGTATCTTTCTTCCAATGATCAAGATGCTTTTCCACATCTCCCAATATGATGAGACCTTTATAAGACATTTATTCACCCCCCTTTCTAAGCCCATTCACTCAGGTTTTTCTAATGTTATTTAGTGCTGATAATGCCAGGCTATAATTAAGCTTCTTTTTACAATATTATCACTTTTATTCCATGAAATTTTATCTGTCCTTTAAATTTTATTCTACAAAATTTTATGCATTCTTAGACACCCTTTAGATTAAAGTATATGTTCTGCACAATTTTCACATTTCCTCTTATCTTCAACTCAAGATCTCTCTTGTTACTTATAGGTTGTCTGATTAGGGTGCTTTCTCAACTAGCATTCTGAGATGAATATTTGGATAATCTTTTATCTGAGTAATTCATATCAGTGTATATCTATATTTCATTCTGATAAATCAATGATGTGCCCAGGATAGAACTTTTGGGTTTCAATACTTATATCTTCTGTAATTTTAAATACTGATTACAAAAAGAGTAAGAATAGACACTTTTCAATAAATCTATCATTCTTTATCCAAAGGATATAGAAGAGGGCCCACATAGTAGGGATCCCAGCAGGGATATTAAAATTCTCTAAGATGGAAGGAGGGACAGTTTTTGAGATCCCAAAACCTTTTCACCAGGAACTGCAAAGTTATTGACCACTGTTATTTTCACTCATGCAAACACTGAACCCTGGAGAAGCTGCACATGACCTTGGTTTCACTAATGGATAGACTGGTATCCCCTTCTCAGAGCAAGAGTTGGCAAACCAATTAATTGTATAAATCATGATCCAATCTATTATCCATCTGGCATTCATATAGTGCAGTGGTCTGCCGGGAGCCAGCGTGAGGAACTCCGCCCATGGTGAAGGTCATGAGGAAGAAGGCTCGGCATTATGCAAAGGCAGGATCAAGCTTCAGGAAACCCCCTGTTCCCGAGCATCTACCCCCAAAACCAGAGTCTGCCTACTTTACTATTTTATGCTCTCACCTATACCTCTGACTTTACGGGGGGCTTTCCCCCACCACCTCTCCCAGAGAAGGAGTTAACCTACAGCTCCAGTTAATAAAAATTCCTGGGCATGACAAGAGTGTTTCAACTTACGAACTCCTCTGAAGGTTATCTAGCCTGCCTGTACAGGTTCATCCAGCCACATGTAATTGTTTACAGCCTCCCAATTGTGAGAGGCATGAGATGCTTTAAACTTTCTATATACACACTCTTTTGAGAAGTTAGAAAATTATTAGTATAGTATAGTGGGTTGATTAGAAGTTATATTGGTGAAAGGTTTTTCATTTGTTGAGCCAATATTTGCTGCTAAGTCTCCATATTCCTTGCCCTTATACAAATATATAACTAGCATTTAGGAGAAATAAGTATTAACCTTTAAGATTAATCATAAGTAAATTCCTTTCTTGATTGTAACCCACTACACCCTCACTCTATAAGAATGCAACTTTATTTGGAGGGTGGCGCCTGGTTTAAGAAAAAATCACCCCTGGAAAAAATAAGTTTTCTGGTTGACTGATCATTATCAGAAAGGGCCATAAAATGTCAGCAGGCCTCATGGCCAGAAGACGATGTAAAACCCCTAAGATCTTTGTATAATTTTATATGAAGCACCTGATTTTGACAAGGGTCAAGTCTGCTGACCCCTGAGTGACTCTGTATTCATCCCTATGTATAACAAAAAGTATATAAGCAAACCTGAAAATAAAGAAAACGGATCAGTTTCTTGAAAGACTTATTCCCCCGTGTCGTTTCTTTCTTGTTCTCCGTTTTTCTGGCTGAATTCCCATCTGGAGCATGGGTACACACCAAGCCTGCTAATTCTGCCTGGGCTTCTAAGATTGGACTTGGGAGGCCTCAGTGCCTTCTCTCTTTTGGGAGAACGAAAAGATGCCTGTGGCCTACATAGGTGGTGCAAGCTTCTTGTCTCGAAGCTTTATTGGTATCCCATGTAAACTAAGTTATTCAGCCTCTTTTTCTCCACTAATATTTCCTACTACACTATCCTTTTCTAATCTTTCTTTATATCTGTAATTAAATAAGTTCTTTCCTAGGACGCCTACTCCATCTCCCCTTCGAATTACCCTGGATCCACTGGGGCTGGACCCTGGCAGTGGTCTCTAAATATTTGAGTATGATCCTGTATAAGCACATGCACACACACACACACACACACACACACAGCAATACACACACATGTTCGTGGCTAAAAAAAATTTTTTAAATAATACCTTTACTGTAGAAAATGCTTCTCATATACTTTATTTTACTTCTTTCTTTAAATTGCTAAATTTATTATTTTATGCCCTCATAATTACAACCCACAATTTGAAAATGCCAGTTTAGATACCTTTTAGTATACTGAGGCAGAATATGATAATAAACAGGTAATTTTTTTAGAATATATAATGCACGAGGAACTCTACTTAAGCACTTTACATGAAGTGTCTCATCTAATCCTAAAAATAACACTGAGTTCAGCACTATTATTTTCTCCAGTTTACAGAGAAGAGCATAAGTATTAGAACAGTCAGTCAGTTTGCTAAAAGTCACAGGACATAGCCATGTCACTCTAGATGCAATGCTTATAACCGTTATGTTCTTATATTCCCTACTTCATCCTCTGAAACACAGAATCAATATATCTTCAAAGTTGACAATTCCAAGATGCATGACTGCTAAGGCTCTCCCCTTCCCACTCACCCTCCATCTCCACAGTCCTTCCAGCAGTTACATCTCTTAGGAAGAACTTCGTTATCTCTCATAGTGCTCTGATTCTCTTTTTGTGGCACCTGTTATAATTTTTCCCACTCACTGGTATCCCTTGTTTCTTACATCTCTGCTATCTCATGCTAATCCTAAATTCTTCTCTCGTCATGATCTTTGTGATTAAATTCCTGCTGCTAATTGATTAATTCAGTATTCCTGTCAGCCACACATATGTATTCCTACCATGTATTGACAACTTTGGCACTACCATGTAATTTCCTATCTACCTTTATCTCTCCCTTATAAGATTGTAAGTTCCTTGAGAGTAACAGGTGTATGTCTTGTTCACTTTTGTATCAGCTAATCTTAGTACAGGAAGACATACAATACGATTAAGTCAAAAGAAGTAAACTTGCCAATAAAGTAGCAATGGGAGAACAAGAAGGAACGAAGTCACAGGACAAGAAATAAGGACTAATAGAGGAGCTATGTAGAAAACATTCAGAAGCCCTAACCAAAGAGATCTTACATGACCTCAGCCTTCCTTGGGAAGAATAAAAAATAGTGACAAAGGGGTTTTGCCTAAGCAAAAATATGGAAGTGAAGAATAGAGGATTGTATTTGCCCCAAACTAAGACTGCTAAAAACACATATAAGATGGATTCAATATGTTGACAATACTCAGAAAGGCAACATTGGTCAGTTTTACCAGCACTTTTGTGTCAATTAAGCAATGTTCTGAGTAAAATGTTTATACCCAAATTGTCTGGTTTGAATCAGAAAAGTCTAGCAAGTCAAGACATATTAGGCTATAGGGGAGACAAAAGGTCAGAAGGTAATTCATGTCCCAAGCTATTAATGAGCAAAAATTGGCTCTCATGGGCCAACTTCAGGTCTTAAATCAACCAACAACTTCCAAAGCATCTTATGGGGACAAAACAAGGCCCTAGGTGTTTTGCATCTTCTTACACATCCTTTCAAAGCCAAGCAAATGGGAGGCCTGAGATTATAGAGTTCATGATTATAAAAAGAAACACATATTGTTGTTGCTATGTATTCTGACCAGCTTGAAAAAATCAAATTAATTTCATGGAACTGAGTTTCAGATGATATTGAATGTAGCCTAATGTAATTCACTATATATATTTTTTTTTAATGACATTGCCAGATAATATAATGTTCCATTGCAATAATATTAGATTAAATCTGTTTTCCTTAGATGAATCACCTAGATGTGTATAAAGTAAATATGAAACGTGTAATTTAGGAAACATTTTAACTACACTTTTATTGCTAACAACAAGTTGACTTTCCTTTTCCTCCCTAATTTTTTGTCCCCTAACTCTCATGGGTTTGCTTAGAGAATAATTCAGGTATTTGAACATTCCAAAAAGCTTTACCGAGTAAGTTTCTTAATTAGCTATTTCTTGATTGTTTTGCCTGTTGTCACATTGGCTTAAAAGGCGAACTCTGCCTTTTAATGGTTTTGCATGTTTTTCTGGGACAGACTGGCCATGTGTTTGCTTCATTACTGTATTCACATCCACTGTAGCTGTGCTTCTGTTGACCAACTCCATGGATTTACATAAGCTCTTATTTTTCTTTCCTTATCTCTCTCTTATGAGCTTTTAAGTATTAGGAAACCCACATTTCTTCTGTTGCCTATTAGCTTTTCAGGAGTTTCCATCACATCAGATGTTTCAAACAGAACAAACTTCAGTGTTCATGGTCGATTTTGAATCTTCCTTTAATTCTTTTGGAGATCATATCAGAAGTAATGGCTTATAAATAGCTTCTCTAGAAGATCAATGAATACATCAATGAGATTTATAAGGACATTTTCTGATTTAAAAAACTATCCTAAGTTTGTTGTTCTACCTAGATAATGGGAAGTCATGTTTATTACTAATAAGTAGCAAATCCTGACATGTCACAATACATAGTTATGTGGTTTTTATTTCCTTAAATTATGACTTTTATTCTAAACCATATAGTTGGCCACCACAGTTAAATCTTACAATCTATATACTTGGCATGTGAAGCTAGAGGCTTAAGAACTGACTTTTTTTTTTCAATAAGTAGATCATTGTCAAACTGTGATTTTGAATTAAAAGTTATCATTAAATATTTCAGATGGAAAAAATATTAACTAAAGGTAGGCCATCTATTATGTCATGACAATCTACATGGGCTTCAAGTAAAGACTGGGGATAGCATTGAGAAAAAGTATGTTGATGAATTCCTTCTCAGTCACTAAGTCATGTCTGACTCTTTGCAACCCCACGGGCTGTAGCCCACCAGGCTCCTCTGTCCATGGAATTTCCCAGGCAAGAATACTGCAGTGGGTTGCCATTTCCTCCTCCAGGATATCTTCCTGACCTAGGGATCGAATCTGTGTCTCCTGCATTGGCAGGTGGATTCTTCACCACTCAGCCAGTAGAGTAGGATGTTCTGACAGTAAGGTGAAAACACTGAAACTACTCCAAATTAAGAATATGAAGAAGCAGCTAATTCTCTATTGTGATGAAAATGGGTGGAGGAAGATCAATGAATGACCAGTCATTATTTTAAATTAACGTTTCATTTGAGAGCAGCTATTAAGACTTAGGCATCCAAAGTAAAAATATTTTGCATCATTGCATAAAATGTAATATGGAAAGCATTTTCAATGGCCAAGGACGTGATCACTAATTAAAGCTGCACACAATGAAGCATTAATTTATTGGTATTTGTAAAAATGACAACAGTGGCTAAATTAGCTACAATTAGTCTGAAAAAATCTCATAAAACAAGGGAGATTAAGAACAAATTGAAGAAATAAAAGTAAGAGTAAAGAGGATGGTTCAGGTGTCATATGCTGTTTTAGGAGGCAGGAGTTTGTGATCATGTTTGGGATGCTACACATATCTGTTTGGCTGAAAAATGTCAGTTGTCTTTTAGAGGCTTGGTATTCAAAACAATGAAAATCAGAAGATCTGAGTGGAAACTATATCCCTTAGATTTGTGTAGTTTGGAATCTCAGAATCAAGAGAAAGAGCTGGCACAAATTGTCATGCAATGAAGAGAGGTTGGATGGAAAGACACATGCATGAATGAACGGAGACAAGAAAACAGTGGTGGACATGCCAGATACTGTGCTGGGTACTTTCAACTGCATGACCTAATTTTATCTTTTAACTCTAAAATTTTGAGTTATTATCTAAATTAGAGTTATTATTCTATTTTCTGATAAGGAAATTCAGGCATAGAAAGGATAGTCCCAAAGTCAAGAAAAATTTGGAAAATTAGGAAAGCAAGGATTTGAATGCAGGACTCTCTAATTCCTTGTTCTTTTTATATTATAACTTTAACATTGTTTTAAATTGGAAACAAAAGAAAATGGCTTCAGCTGGTAAATAAGGCAAACTCAGAAAGTAGGCCACTCTCCATTTTTTAAATAATTTATTTTTTTATTGATGGATAATTGCTTTACAGAACGTTTTTGTTTTCTGTCAAACCTCAACATGAATCAGCCATAGGTATACATTTATCCTCTCCCTTTTTTAAAGGCTGACTGGGCCTCCCTACTCATCACGCTACCCTACTTTCTCTCATCGGTAGCCTGACTTGCCTTTCTCTACTGGCTCTGACCACCATTGGCCTTTTACTTGTTTATTTACTTGGGAGTAGCCATTGTCTTGCGGTCACTGACCCATGTCCTATGCAAATATTATAGAGTCTTTTAGGCATCTTCAGTGGAGGTGGTCAGCCAGCAGGGCCAACTCTCTCATATGTAATTTATCAAAGTTAAATTATATGGCTAGCAAAAAAAACCGTCACACAGACAAATTAGAGAGATGCTTATATCTTTAGGCCAATACACATAGTGTACTCTTTTCCTTCTGCAAAAACAGAGTATTCATATAATATAATGCTATGACATGAAAAAGAACCTGGAATTTATCAGCTAATTGACTGGAAATAATTATAGCCAATGAAGCAATAAAGTCTATTTGTTTAGGCTTTTCTACATGTAACCTGATCTAACCTGTTTAAAATGTAAACTTTTTAGCATTTTTTGTGATTATGGCATTATTTATGTTTCTGCCAACTGACTTCAGTGTACTATACTTTTATTTTCATTAAGATTATTGACAAAGCAGTTCTTAAATGAAGACAAAGGCACAGAGTGCCTATATTTATTGTTTCCAGTTTCTTCTTCTCCAACATTAATATAACTAGTAATTTTTAAAATACCCTTACTCTACATTCACTTCCATAACACATGAATCTCTCATGGTCAAACATACATCATACATAAATCTGTCAGCTCATGGAAATTTGATTCAGTCACAGCCATTTTCTTATAATATAGCCATAAGCAGCAGAAACTAATAGAAGATTCACAGGCAAATATCATTTCTAAGAATGTCCTTGCTTATTGCAACTAAGCAAGTCCATACAAAGACCAGGAATAAAAACACTAAACTTTTATGCACAGTCTGACCACTAATAATGGGCCTATACAGCAGAAATTATTTTTCACTTCTTTCTGGAAAATAAACTAGCAAATAAATGCCTTGATGTATCGTTCTCAGACACACAAAGAACGCTCCCTCCACCTGACTTCTTCCCTTTGAGAGCTTCAATCTTCGTCTATTGATGCAACTCATCTTTGTTTCTTAGTCTCTGAAGACAATTATTGTCATACTATGGACTGTGCTAAAACCCAAGAAGGTAAAAATGAATTTCACGCAGTTCCTGCTCTCAAAGAGTACAGATGTGAGGAGGAGAAGGAAAATAGACTCTTTTTTTTTTGGTTTTGGGGGGTTTCTTCATTGTGGTAAGAACACTTCACATGAAATCTACCCTCTTCACAAACTTTTAGGTGTAAAATACAGTATTGTTAGCTATAGACACAATGCAGTATAGCAGATATCTAGAATTTTTTCATCTTACACAACTGAAATTTGTACCCTTTGATTGCTATCTCTTTATTTCCCAATCCACTAGCCCCTGACAACCACCATTCTACTCTCTGCTTGAGTTTGATTGTTTTAGACACCTCATATATGTGGAATCATGCAGTATTCATCTTTTTGTGACTCACTTATTCAATTTAATATAATGTTCTCAAGCTTCATCCATGCTGTCACATATTACAGGATTTCCTTCTTTTTAAAATAGTATTCTGTATTCCATTGCATGTACATGCCATGCCACACTTCCTTTATCCATTCAACTATTGATGACCTTTGGGTTGTTTCCACATTTGCCTATCACCAATAGCACTGCAATGAACATGGAAGTGCTAATATCTCTTTAAGACTCCGATTTCAATTCATTTGGATAAATACCCAGAAGTTGGACTGCTGAATCGTATAGTAGTTCTATTTTTAATTTTTGAGGAACCTCCATACTGTTTTCCTTAGGAGCTACATCATTGCATTTCAAACAATGTATAAGAGTTCCAATTTCTCCATATCCTCGCCAACACTTGCTGTCTATGTATATATAAAGACAGTAAGTCTTTATATATAATAGCTATTCTAAAAGGCATGAAGTGATATCTCATTGTAGTTTTTTATTTGCATTTCTCTGATGATTACTGACATTGAGCATCTTTTCATATACCTGTTGGCCACTTGCATATCTCCTTTGGAAAAATGTCTATTCTTGTCTTTAGCACATTTTCTTCACCATGTTATTTGTTTTATGATATTGAGTTGTAAGTGTTCCTTACATATGTTGGAAAGTAACCAATTATCAGATACATGGTGTGCAAATATTTTCTCCCATTCTATAGGTTGCCTTTTTATTCGTTTAAGAGTTTTCTTTGCTATGCAAAAGCATTTTAGCTTAATGTAGTTCCATTTATCTATTTTTGCTTCTGATGCCTATGCTTTTGGTGTTGCTATAGACATAACACTTCCTGATTTAAAAATATATTATAAATTTACAGTAATTAGGACAAACATACTATACATCAATGGGACAAAATAGAACAGAAATAAATCCACACACAGTCAACTGATCTTCAACAAGGATACCAAGAATATGAGGAGAGGATAGTCTCTACAAGAAATGGAGTTGAGAAAATTGAATATTCACATGCAAAAGAATGAAATTGCATACTTATCTTTTACCATACTCAGGAAAATCACTATGTGGATTTCAGTTAAACATAAGGCCTGAAACTGGAAAATTCTTAGAGGTAAATAGGAAAAGTATCATAATATGGGGCTTGGCAGTGACTTTGCCAATGCAGAAGACATAAGAGATGCAGGTTTGATCCCTGGTCCAGGAAGATCCCCTGGAGAAGGAAACAGCAACCCACTCCAGGACTCTTGCCTGGAGAATCCCATGGACAGAGGAGCCTAGTGGGCTATGGTCCATAGGTTCACAAAGAGTTGGACACAACTGAAGTGACTTTGCACACATACAAGTAATATTAGTGTAATATGTTGTATGAAACAAGGGAGTTATGCAGAGTTGTGTAGTGCTAGGAGCACCCCTTTCTCCAAGTATACTGTTTTGTTCCCACTAATTTACATGGTGGCTGATGACCTTCTGAATGCAAACTGAACCATATTTACAGTTGAGAGTTTATACTTCTGATTTCCTAAGGGAAATTAAAAATCCTAAACAGGGACAACAGCACCTCTGAGAGAGAGAATATATCATATGGACAACTGCCTGGAAGGTTGACCAGATTCCACTGGTGACTGAATGTCGGAGAGAAGGGATGGTTACAGGTCCAGCTGCAGTTCTAGTGGTACTAGAACCCATCCAGGCTCAGCAGATTTGATGGTACATGTGACCTTGGTAAGGGGAGAATCCTGTCATCAAATGAAGGACTCCTCAAGCTTGGTAGCACATCAGGATCCAATCAAACCTCTTGTGGGCACCTCTCACTGGGAGTAACCTCAGAAGGAAAAGAGGCTGATAGAGCTTTCTAAGCCATCTCAGGTCCATGTGGCACAGAGAAGGTACCTTTAATGGCAGTAGCATCTCCGCATGGTCAAGCCCAGTTATTCAGGACATCAGAGATAAGCCTAGATCAGTAAACCAGACCCTCAAGTGTTATACCCTGTGGAAATTATAGCCTAAATATTTTTGAAAAACCATAACAAAAGCAACAGTTCAATCATATTTATGTTTTAGGACAATCACTCTGGTGGTTTGGGAAATGGGCTGGAATGAATTAACGCATGAACACCCTAGCCTGACCTAAACCAACTGGGTAGAACAACATTGTCTTTTACTGCCTTGACCACAGTTAAGCCAAAAAGACACAAATGGATACCAGAGGAGGAAAAAAAAACATGTCCATCCACCAAGGGTAACCTAAATGGGAAATACGTGGAACACATGTTTTCCTCTAACTCATTGTTAGAGGTCACAATAAGCAACCAACCCATCACATATAAAAATTGTTAATGCAGTATTTTGGAATAGAGTTAAGGAAGACAATATAATGATTCAGATATTGTTTTACAAACAAGAGAGATTGTAATAACCACATATATTTGGAGATTCCTTTGTAGGATAAAAATTTCATGTTTTCATGTTGTACTTTAACATCCATGTATCTCCACTGGAAGGCAATGATAGTAAATGGATTAGCCATGAAATGAATAAACCCTCATAGGCAATAGCTTCTCAAAAAAAAAAAAAAAAAAAAACCAAGTCAGTAACCTATTGTTTAGACCATAAGATATACATGAGTTATCCCAGTGTTCCTTGAGAAAACTTCTGGAGGCCCAAGGCCTTGTGAACACATCCACTTAAGTTCTTTAAATTTTTCCATAAAGTACAGTGAAGCAAAAGTCACTCAGTGATGCCTGACTCTTTCCAACCCCTTGGACTGTAGCCCACCAGACTCCTCTGTCCATGGAATTCTTCAGGCCAGAATATTGGAGTGGGTAGCCTTTCCCTTCTTCAGTGGATCTTCCTGACCCAGAAATCGAATCGGGATCTCCTGCATTGCAGGCAGATTCTTTATCAGCTGAGCTACCAGGTAAGCCATAAAGTAGTCCTTTCAAATGTATACCATGGGTTGGAAATCAATGGGAAATGCTTTTGGAAATAAGTTTTGTGACTCACCCTTTCCACATACTACTTTACCTTGGTGCTTATGATGATGAAATATGTACACATTACCAAATACACAGAAGGTCTTACCAACACAGAGTTAAAATGAATTAAAGAGCTACTCTTATGAATTTAAAATGCCACTCACAAATTCTGTGAGAATAGCACTGAGAGAAAAGAAAAAGGTCAAAAGTGAAAAATAAGATTTATAGATTTTAGCATCATTCCAACATCTTTGAAACAAATTCCATTTCCATCTGGGAAAAACTTATTCAGTTTTCAATTACCCATTCAGATCAAATATTCCAATAATCTGACATTTCTGTATAATATATGCATCAGGGGAGAACTTCATAATATTAATTCTAGTGATATCAAAATAAAATTCATACTCTTGATCCTTCAAGAATCACATAGAGTCTTGTTCTATTTCTTTGCCTAACAGTCACAAAAACATTCCATGACCTGCCTTGCATCTGTTGTTCTAAAATAACTTCACAATAATGTATGATTTCTATTCTTATTTTGTTGAAACCACTGGCATTTTCCCAAGCCGTAAACAAAAACAGCATTCCAGAAACCGCCAGACATCAAGTATACAATTTTCTTCCCTAATACTTGGTCTAAAAGAAAGGCTATCCTTGCACATTTACTGTAACCATTGTGCATGCACTCCTATTCTGCTACCATCTAGTTAAATTCATTTTTAATGAGTCACATAATGAAGCACTGTATATTTTTGTTGCTAAATTTATTAACATATACTTATGGGAATATAGTTATACAGTTTTTCTTGTGGTGTTTGTGTTTGGACTAATTTTTGCTAATTTTCTTTTCTTTTTCCAAGGGATATTTTTGCCTTTCTAAACCTCAAGAATTACCTTTGATGTGGTTATCAAAAAAGAATTCAGAAGTTTTGGTATTCTTAGGCATATATTCTTAATGTGTATTATCCATACACATTGAAAAGGATTTCCCTGTAGCTAAAATGGTAAAGGATCTGCCTGCAATGCAGGAAACCAGGGTTTGATCCCTGGGTCAGGAAGATCCTCTGGAGAAAGGAATGAAAATTCACTCCATTATTCTCACCTGGAGAATCCCATGGAAGAGAAACCTGGAGGGCTACAGTCCATGGAGTTGCAAAGACTTGGACATGACTGAGCGACTAACACACACATACACATTGAAAATTTCTTTGGAAGATAGACATGACATGTAAATTTTACCCTCAAAATTTCTGTCACTGGATTCAGTCTCATATGAGAAATGGAGGACAGCAACTATAATTAATGTTTTATAGCAATAAATTTCACACTTAAATTCAAGATCTATGGACTATAATAGCAAAATAAAGTGATCCATGTTGTCAGTGAGACTAAAAACACAGTTTAAAAAAAAAAAAAAACAATCACCGGAGACAATGGAAATGAACATGAGCTTTGGAGTTTTACAGAAAATATTTTAACCTCTCAGCATCTGTTTCTTCTATTAGAAAATAAGAATAATATTACCTATCTCAAAAAGCTGTGAAAAGACTTAGATAAAACATGCTTAAAGGTTCTTACATCTCTAATACATAACAATCAATTAAAATAAAATAAAACAGCCAGTTAATAACTTATGTCATTTTATTCTATGTAGTGATGGATATTTTATGAGTAAATCTACATGTGTTCATATCATGCTATGCATACACATCTATGAATAAAGCCAGATATGCTAACATACACTAAAGTCCACAACAAAGCAGAGTTATGTGAAGACTTGAGTTAGATAAAGTGTAGAAAGACCTTATTTTCCTATTAAGATCAGTTATGTACATGCATCATTGCTAAATAGGAAGTTGGAAATTTATTCAATGTCAAGAAAAGCCATTTAGCCACTGATGATTCACATTTTGCCTTGAGTAGTCTGGCAGGAAACTGGCATATCACTTGTTGGCAAATTTGAACGGTATTAAATTGAACAGGTAAAAAATAGACTTGTGAATTAAGCAAATTAAATTTGCAATACATGTTTCCGAATAGCATGGATGAAGGAATGCTGATGTAATTTACAGAAAGCCCAAGGATTCACAGCACAGGCATCCTTTCCAAAAAGCAAACCTCTAGGGCTTTCCGGAACTCCCTACTCCTACCCCTACCCCTAGGATAGCAGATCGGTAGCTATTAGGTGTGTGGCCTTGAGCCCTCAGTCTCCTCACACCAAAACCAAAAGTCATCAGTCCTTATTCTGTCCAAGCATGATATGGTGAGGCTGAGTTCCATGATCCCTCGGTAATCTATCTGGTCAAACATCCATATTTGTATTTATGTTCACTTGCTCTGATAAATACTCTCTACTTCTAGTTCAATTCAATTTGAATTCAATACAATTCAATACAAAAAATGTACAAAGTGACTGTGGTTCTGACTCATCTCCCTACTTTAACCTCCAGTTTCCAAAACTTTTCTGAATCCAAACAATCCCTTGACTCTCTGATTCACTATTTTCAGGCTTCACTGATTTGGGTTTTAGCTTAAATCTCTAATTCTGTTTTGCAACCCCTACTCCCATTTCCTTTCATTTCTCTAGTGATGCAAAAATCATCTATAGTATATTCACTCCAGGTATACACACTTTAGGGAGGCAAGGATTTATTCCAACATTATAATCACTGAACGGGAGAAGGGAATCCCTATTATGCTTCTAGGAATGAAATTATGCCATTCATCCAAGAGAATATGAGCTCTGAAAGAGGAATTGCTCATGCTGCATGAACATTTTCAGAGGGATATTTTTTACTTTTGTGTGTTCAACATAACAACCAAAATACAATTTCATGGGAGGTAGGAAGAACCTGGAATTGCCTCTCTTAGATGTTGACTTTTTTAGTTTTTCCACAAATCCAAGTAAAATCAAAATATAACTAATTTAGAATACTAAACTAACTCCAAAGCCTTGACTGGATCCTTCAGCAAAATTAGACCTCCTGGGCACAGTCCCAAGAGACAAGCTGATGTCCTGATGTTTCAAAAACAGTAACAAAGAAAAATGAGGTTTCCAACCACCAGTCTTTTTTCCATTTTAAACACTCAAGTCTTAGAATACTGATTTTAACCATGGTAAATCCATCCTCAGCCCACAGTCTGGATATCACTGGAAGATACAGGCTCTGTCAGACTAGTACCTTTCCATGTCTGGGATGAATGGTGGTTTTATTTCCAGAATATTCTGTATTTCTATGTTACACTTCTCCAATCACCTCTACCCTAAAAATGTTCATAGATACAAGCCTTTGGATCTCATTCATGTCAGTGTTCATAAATGGAGACCAGATGACATACCCATTCCAAAGCCAGACACCAAGTTTGAAAACCATTGCTATTCAGCCTACTGCCTTCCCTTTCAGAAGATGGCTGAAAGTCGAGGTTGGCCACATGGTATTCAGCAAACTTAATTTAGACACTTAATTGTCTAACAAGAACAATTTTTTCCTATATCTCTTTCTTGACCTTACTCTAGGCCCTGTTTCTCATCTGCTTTCTTCTCCTATGTAAATCCCAATGTTTCTATCATATTAGATAAGGCTATGAACTTCCTGAGCTTTTCTTCTCTACCCTTATGGGGCTGGCTTCCAACCAAACCCAGATTAACTCCAGTTACAGTTATGGTTCTTTCACATGATGAGCTTCATAGGAAGAGTAGAAGAAAGTTGATGTTCTTCCTAAATGGCAAAAAAAAAAAAAAATCATGTTGGAATCAGAATATATACCATGAGTCATAGATAGCATGCCTCAATAATTGTTGTCTAGTACCTAGAAAACCAAAAGCAGTCTTCAGAAAGGAAATGAATGGAAATGAAGTGAAGATCAACAACACAGAAGCCATGGACTCTAGGTGTGCCCCTTTCACCATGGATGCTTACCACAGTACAGGAAGCCACAGACTTCTTGGACCCCCCCCCACCAAATACCCACTAAGTCATGTGCTCTGTTGGAAAAATTGCAATGAGGGCAAGAAGAAATCATTCTTTATGGGTAAACTCAAGCTCAACCTATGAAATGTAGAAAAATTCTACAGTGTCATGAAGAAGGAGGGGCCAAGAAACATCTGTCATACAAGGTAAACAATGGACTATATCAGCAAAAGGAAGTGGTATAATAAGGCAGAGAAGCAGAGCTGAGAATAGCAATATAAAGTCTCCAGACATCAATGAATCTGAAAGGCACAAAATGCATGAATACTGTTCTTACATGGGAAAAGATTTCTTCACTTTCTTAATCAACCTTTCAATAAACATTCACTTAATACCACATGTTGGGTCTGCAAGACAGACAAAGCTCTTAGCACCAAGCAGAAGTAATTTTTATTTTCAGTGTCACGATTATATGCCTTACATAGACTGTTCAGTTCAATTCAGTTCAGTCGCTCAGTTGTGTCTGACTCTTTGCTACCCCATGAATCGAAGCATGCCAGGCCTCCCTGTCCATCACCAACTCCCGGAATTCACTCAGACTCACACCCATCGAATCAGTGATGCCATCCAGCCATCTCATCTTCTGTCGTCCCCTTCTCCTCCTGCCCCCAATCCCTCCCAGCATCAAGGTATTTTCCAATGAGTCAGCTCTTCGCATGAGGTGGCCACAATACTGGAGTTTCAGCTTTAGCATCATTCCATCCAAAGAAATCCCAGGGCTGATCTTCAGAATGGACAGGCTGGATCTCCTTGCAGTCCAAGAGACTCTCAAGAGTCTTCTCCAACACCACAGTTCAAAAGCATCACTTCTTCTGCGCTCAGCCTTCTTCGTAGTCCAACGTTCACATCCATACATGACCACAGGAAAAACCATAGCCTTGCCTAGACGGACCTTAGTCAGCAAAGTAATGTCTCTGACATGTTCCTAAATGATTCTTCACAACTAGAGAGGGATCATGGAAAGAGAAATCTATCTGTTTATGGACAAGTTCCCAACATACTCCATATCATACATACAACTTATAAATGCAGAGAGCTGAGATCATGTTATCATTTATCATAAATATGTATCTATATTGGTTAGACCATTACCCACCTCTAAAAGGAATACGTATCTGAGAAACAGTTCTCCAAGCCAGTGCATGCTCTTAGTACTGAACATGAAAAATAGACAGGGTGGCACATTTAACGCTAGACTACAAGACTAGTCTAAGATGTATATGGGATAGCATTCATTTATATTTAATTGTAACACTATTTTAAAATTTTAAATGAAGTGTCTTTTTTATTTTATTGAACTAAATGATTCACAGGATGCCTGCAATGACATTTCCAATCAACTTACTGTTTGCATTTCTATCACTATTTAGTTCCCAAATGTGTAGAATGTGATTGAAAGGATGGATGAATGGATGGATGGATGGATGGAAGATTAGCTGTGATTACTTACATACTTTTCCCTTTAACTTTATTCCTCTAAAACACCAAATTGGCCACTGTTTTCTGAAACATATTCTCTGACAACTTTTGATTTTTTAATTATTTTCTTTCTTTCATTTGTTTTCTTATTTCTTCTACTCCTTCCAAGTTCTTCCAGTATATTCAGGACTCCTCAACTCCTAGAGAATGGCACGTGGAGCCTCTAGTGTCTTAATAATTCCCATGCTACATGCAACTCTGTTCTATCAGCTCTTTCTAAATTTTATTAATGAGAAGTAAAATGCCTCTTCTCCCAGAAGCTGCCCCTGCCAAGGTCTCATTGATTTTCCACTGTCAAATGATTAAGCAGTAATAATCACCTCATCATTCAAAGAATTCTTGGTGACTCTCATTCTTAGAAGCCAAGGCATGGAAACTCCTGTGAGCTGAATGTCACCCAGTTACTTAACAGGAGCCATCAGTGGCAAGCCACAATGGGGTAAGAAAATAGAAAATTGATGCATGAAACAGTATTTCAAAAAGAAATTANACATGTTCCTAAATGATTCTTCACAACTAGAGAGGGATCATGGAAAGAGAAATCTATCTGTTTATGGACAAGTTCCCAACATACTCCATATCATACATACAACTTATAAATGCAGAGAGCTGAGATCATGTTATCATTTATCATAAATATGTATCTATATTGGTTAGACCATTACCCACCTCTAAAAGGAATACGTATCTGAGAAACAGTTCTCCAAGCCAGTGCATGCTCTTAGTACTGAACATGAAAAATAGACAGGGTGGCACATTTAACGCTAGACTACAAGACTAGTCTAAGATGTATATGGGATAGCATTCATTTATATTTAATTGTAACACTATTTTAAAATTTTAAATGAAGTGTCTTTTTTATTTTATTGAACTAAATGATTCACAGGATGCCTGCAATGACATTTCCAATCAACTTACTGTTTGCATTTCTATCACTATTTAGTTCCCAAATGTGTAGAATGTGATTGAAAGGATGGATGAATGGATGGATGGATGGATGGAAGATTAGCTGTGATTACTTACATACTTTTCCCTTTAACTTTATTCCTCTAAAACACCAAATTGGCCACTGTTTTCTGAAACATATTCTCTGACAACTTTTGATTTTTTAATTATTTTCTTTCTTTCATTTGTTTTCTTATTTCTTCTACTCCTTCCAAGTTCTTCCAGTATATTCAGGACTCCTCAACTCCTAGAGAATGGCACGTGGAGCCTCTAGTGTCTTAATAATTCCCATGCTACATGCAACTCTGTTCTATCAGCTCTTTCTAAATTTTATTAATGAGAAGTAAAATGCCTCTTCTCCCAGAAGCTGCCCCTGCCAAGGTCTCATTGATTTTCCACTGTCAAATGATTAAGCAGTAATAATCACCTCATCATTCAAAGAATTCTTGGTGACTCTCATTCTTAGAAGCCAAGGCATGGAAACTCCTGTGAGCTGAATGTCACCCAGTTACTTAACAGGAGCCATCAGTGGCAAGCCACAATGGGGTAAGAAAATAGAAAATTGATGCATGAAACAGTATTTCAAAAAGAAATTAAAAGCTCAATGGCAATAGAATCCTGTCCAGAAAGGCCCTAGGTAGCCTGGTTAAGAGTGCAGGCCCTGGCAACCATCTGCCAGGGATTCTCATCCCAACCCTGCCACTCATGAACCATGTGACTTTAGCCAAACTACTTACTGTCTCTGTGCCCTAATTTTCTTTCTTTTTTTTTTTTTTTAATTTTTATTTTGAGTATGAAATAGCACGGACATCTTCAACCCTTTAGTAGTTTGCAACTCCACAACCCAAAATTTCTACCTTTAAGTATGTGCTGTGCTTAGTTTCTCAGTATTGTCTGACAGTGACCACACAGGCTGTAGCTCACCAGGTTCCTCTGTCCTTGGGGATTCTCCAAGCAGTAATACTGGAGTGAGTTGCCATGCCCTCCTCCAGGGGAACTTCCCAACCCAGAGATCAAACCCAGGTCTCCCACATTGCAGGTAGATTCTTTACCATGTGATCCACCTGGGAAGCCCAAGAATACTGGAGTGAATAGCCTATCCCTTTCCAGCTGGATCTTCCCGACCCCAGAATCAAACCAGGATCTCCTGCATTGCAGGTGGATTCTTTACTAGCTGAGCTACCAAAGAAGCCTGCCTCTAAATATGTCATTTTTTTAAAATTCCAGAGTCAGTTTTATCTCAAATTATGAATGATCTGAGATTCTCTTTACTTTTAAATCTTGCTTTTCTTCAACAATAGACTCTGAGAATTGTATTAGTCTTCTTTGACCTTGCATAAGAGAAAATCTTCCACAAGACCTGTTTTCAGAAGAATCTAAATTCTCACATTTCTTCTGTGCTTCTTGTCTATTATGCCCCGGTCCTCTCTCTTCTAATGTCCTTTATTCAAAGATTCCCTTATCCTCCGTATCCAGCTCTCCCAGATTAATCCAATATCATGTATATTTTCAGCTCTATACTTTTTCTCATTACTTTGACTAATATTTAGTAAATATCTACTATGTTGCAGATTTAAGCCCAACAGATAATGCAAAGAACAAACATTTTTTCTCAACTCACGCAGCTTGAATTTTAGTTGGGAAAAACAGACAACAAATAAGTAAATATACAATGTATAGGTGGTAATAAGTTTTAAAAGAAAATCAAACAGACTAAGAGGATACTATCTCTAGATAGAATTGTCTACATAACTTGATTAGAGAGGGTTTCTCTGATGAGATGGCATTTGAGCAGACACCTGGCTAAGGTAAAGGAGTAAAAGATGGAAAATCTGATTTATTGTTCTAGGTAGCAGCACAGGCATGAGCATCTTTAAAACCAGGAAATCTACTTCTATAAACTTCAGTTTTCTTCTCTGTAAAATGACAATGATGACAATATCATCATTTTAGAATTGATGGAAAGATTAGAGATAATGCCCACACAAGATCAGAAAAGGACCTGGTACAATAAATGATAGTTATCATTCTCTCACATAACTATGTAACTTTGTGACTGTAAAAACTGAGTATAAGCACATATTACTTTCTGAAAACTGCCTGAAAAGCATTTCAGAGTTTACAGCAAATTCTGTCAAGCTGATAATGCAGAAGCAGCATAAAACACTGAAGAGAAGATGAGTTTAAAAGACAGACAAATCTCTGAACCCTTACGTACTAGTAAAGAGATCTTGGTAAAGTTCTCCAAATCTTAGTTTCTTACTCTGTATAGTGGATTGCACTAAGAATTAAATAACTTGATATATGAAAAAGCATAATCCTTGACCTACACGAATGCTGGTTTCTTTCTCCATAGCTTCTTCTGACTTAAGGTAACACCATTTGGTCATGTAATTTGATGCACTGAATTACACATGTCACATTTTGTAGGTAACATTTAACATGTGATCCCATGTGGTCACAATAAGCTTGAGGTCATTGAGGCATGAGGTGAAGGCAAGAAGGAGCAAGAATGATAAGGGCCTGCAACCAACTACTTCTGCCAAATTCCCTAAAATTCTGTAGAATTAGAGGTCTTGCAGAATTTTTCTGCTTAACAAAGTGTGTCCAACTCAAGAGTGCTTTATTGTTTTATCAAAAGTGAGGAACTCCTTCCTCAAAAGGAGGAGGACCCAGCAATTTCAAACAGCATCAAAAAAATACCCTCACCAAAGATAAGATCTTAAAGTCACTAACAATCACTATTGCATCAGATATTTTTTAACAGTAAAAATACCAAGGTGTCCAGAGTCAATTAAAGAGAATAACCTAAGATACCAGGTGGGGCTGTGAAAGTCCTCAGTTGTGTCCGACTCTTTGTGACCCCATGGACTAGACAGTTCACTGAATTCTCCAGGCCAAAATACTGGAGTGGGTAGCCATTCCCTTCTCCAGCAGATCTTCCCAACCCAGGAATCGAACCGGGGTCTCCTGCATTGTTCACAGGACCAAACATTGTCTCGCAGGAGCTAAGATACTAGGGAATCTTCCTGCCAATGCAAGAGGCACAAGAGATGCAGGTTTGATCCCTGGGTTGGGAAGATCTGGAGGAAGAAATGGCAACCCACTACAGTATTTTTGCCTGGAAAATACCAGGGACAGAAGAGCCTGGTGGGCTACAGTCCATGGGGTCAAGAAAATCAGACGTAACTGAGCAACAAAGCACACGTCAACACAAGAAGAAGTAGTATCACTTTGAGGAGCTTATTTAAATCAGAAAACCAGGTTTAAAACAAAACAAAACAAAAAAAGGGATAATACAATCAAATCCTGGCTGAGTTTCAAATTTGGACATAGGTTCTTTCACAGATGATGTAGGAAAACATGTTCATTCATTCAGCAAATATGACTGAGAGCCTGCCGCACATCAGATCTCTTTCTAGGCAATGGGGAACGCCATGTGGACACAGCACTTTTTTTTTGAAAACCCCTGCCTTTGGTATGCATATCATCAAGGGAAGACAACAACTGATAAACAAATGAAATATCTGGCAGGCAGATGGTACTAAATGCTATGGGAAAGAATAATAAAGACAGAAGCCAGCTATATGAAATGCAGGGTCCAGTGGGGAGGACTGCTATTTTAAATAGGGTAGTCAGGAACATTCTCCTCATTATGAAGGTGACTTTCTGGAAAAGATCTTACAGGTGTGATGGGGGGAATCATTAAGATCCCTGGGATATGAGCATGCTAGACCAAAAAAATGACAAGTGAAGGGCTTTTGAGGCAGGGACTTACTTGGATTATTAAGCAAGTGCAATCCTAAAGGAAATCAACCCTGAATATTCATCGGAAGGACTGAAGCTTGAAGCTCCAATACTTTTGCCACCTGATGAGAAGAGCTGACTTGCTGGAAAAGACATTGATGCTGGAAAAGACTGAGGGCAAGAGGAAAAGGGGGCGAAAGAGTATGAGATGGTTGGATGGCATCACTGACTCAATGGACTTGAGTTTGAGCAGACTCAGGGAGATCGCCTGGCTTGCTACAGTTCATGGGGCCGCAGAGAGTCAGATGCCACTTGGTGACTGAACAACAAAAGCAAGTGCAAAGAGAGTGTGCAGCTGATGAGAAGTGAACCAAGGACAAGAGGAAGGCATGAAGCCAAGAGTTTATCTCAGGGACCAGATCCAGTGGCACTGGTGAGCCATTACCAAGACTGCGCCTTTTACTGTGAGATGGGGACTACTAACAGGTTTCGAGAAAAGGACTGAAATGAGATGACACTGAGCTGCTATGGTATTCATATTGGCTACACTGAAATGGACAGAAGAAAGTGAAGTTGCTCTGTCGTGTCCAACTCTTTGTGACCCCGTGGACTGTAGCCCACCAGGCTCCTCTGTCCATGGGATTCTCCAGGCAAGAACACTGGAATGGGTTGCCATTTCCTTCTCCAGGGGATCTTCCTGACCCAGGGATCGAACCCAGATCTCCCGCGTTGCAGGCAGACACTTTAACCCCTGAAGCCACCAGGGACGGAAGAAGGGAGATAATAATCAAGATGGATGATGACAATGGCTATAAACCAATATTTTATTTTGAGAAAATTCCTTTTTTTTTTTTTAAGAAAGACTGCAAACAAGTCGTATATATGTGTGTTAATTTTTTGTTTATTTTTAGGAGGGATGGATTGGAGATCAATTTGAGAAGCCTGTTAGACATGCAACAATATCCAGCAAAGAAAGCAAGTGGCTATTTATGTCAGAGTTCAGGGGAGTGGTCCTGGTTAGAAATACAAATTTAGGATTTTTCTATGCACAGATGGCACGTAAAGACTCAGAGAAGATGAGATAAGCTAGAGAGAGCATACAAAGAGAGGAGAGAGGCCTGAGGACTGAGCCCCTCAAGGAGAGGAGAGACAGCTAATGCAGGGACCTGTCGGTGAGTTCGAAGGACAACCAGAGAGCCTATGTTGTAGATGCTCCATGAAAGAAATCTTTTAAAAAGAAAGAAGTCATCTACTGTGGGGAAAAAATTACAGCCACTGAACTGAACTGATGTGGCTTAAGACCTGAAGACGGACCATTACGTTTTATAAAGCACTGCTGACTTCAAGAAGAGAGTATCCATGGTGCAGCCAGAGAGGAGAAAAGGAGAGGCAGGAGCTGGTAATGTCAGGTTAAGACAACTTTGGGGTGCACTTTGCTCTAAAAGAAAACTGAGAACTGGGGAGACTGCAGGTTTCAGAAGACAGGGATTTTTTGGTTTTGTTTTTGAAGGGGGAGAAATTACAGCACAGAAGGAGAAAGTCTGATGCTGAGGAGAGAAAGGATAAGATGGCTGAAGTGGCATTCAGGGTCAGGGGGCACAAGGTAATCTCTGACCCAAGTGGAGGGGCTGGTCCCCAGTAGGCATGAGGGGCATGGGGTCAACAGCGCATCCCTCAGCAGGAAGCCAGAGGCAAGTAAGAGGGTGAAGGCAGAAAGAAAGTAAGTTCTGACACGTCAGACTAGTTAATGCTACCAGTCTCTCTAAGCTGTAAGTATGAAAAGCTATAAAAAGCCAAGACAGTTGCCCCAGCAGCTGACCTGAACCTAGAAGGTGTAGACGTGTGAGAGGCCCATGTGATTATGTGCGGGAAGGCGTCTTAGAACTGCCACACAAGTAGAGTCTGTTTGGAATAGGGTGAGTGAAGAGAAGGGAAAATAGAGGGAAGAGAGTAAAGAAAAGGCCACACACAATCTTAAATTCAATATTTCACTCCCATTAAAGATAAGCTGTTTATAAGCTTCAATGTAGGGCACATAATTCTGAGTAGAAACTCTGTGGTTCCTCTTCCCAAACATAAATCATGATCACCCTCCACTCTGCATTCTGGGAGTCCTCGAGGCAAAGGGATAGGACTTGAGGTACAGTAATAAAAATCTGAGTATTATAAAATGCACCCTGAGTTCCAAGAAGAAAAGAGAAACTTGAAGAGAGCTCTGAAAAGTACTTATTAAACCAGGCACAGTGCAGTTTTACACATTTTATTAATGTTCTCAGGAATCCAAATGCATACCTTGATACCTATGTGAGGAGTTTTTTTTTCTAACTCAATTATGGCTCTATGTGCTTTAAAGATGAACTATGAAGTGTTTTTCGACTAAATGTCTTGATAAAGTAATGAATATTAAATACGCTTCAGAGCCGCAAAAAGGACTTAGCACAGGAATGTCTTTGTGGTAGCTGAGGAGTGCCCCCTACAGTCTGACGTGCGCTACACAAGTAGATGACAAGGAAAGAACAGAGCTGTAGTGCAGGAGGAGTCTCAGAAGGATGCAGTGAGAGGAAGGTAAGCTGCCTCGGCTGAGAAAATGTGACTTTAAAGTCTAAGAAATATGTGGACACTATAAATTCCTATCTGCATATGTTTCTGAACAGCAAGAAATGACAAAATTTTGCGTGGATTTTTCTTCTAGTTGGCTATCAGCACCTATTGCTTACAACTAAAAAATAAAAAATGCAGTGTATATGTAGAGTCTGTTTTTGTTCATTGGTTATTTTACATCAAGATTTGAATATACATGAAAATAATAGTGAAAAGAAGAACATTATACTCTACTATGCAAAAGAAAACGGTATCTGGGATCAGAAATCATTTGCATCTGATGTTAATAACATGAAAAGAAAATGTAACATATTTATTAAAATGAAGTTTGGGTTTATTCATTTTTGTAAAAACTTCACAAAGAAGTATTTTACTTTCTGTGAGCATCATCTCTTAAAATGCTAATGATTTTCAAACTGAAAATCACAAGAAGACATGAAAGACTTAACAGCATATTTTAAAATACTCATAAATGCATACATAAATACTGTGTCAAATATGTTGCATTAATATTCAAAATTATATCCTGTATAATGTATATTGCAACATTATCCAAAAGGCATAAAGTTTATGGTATATCAACAAATTGAAGGGAATAAATTTCATATATAATAATATATTCAGTTTAATTTTCCATTTATAAAGAAAAGGAGAAACAAAATATATACTGAAAACCCTTGAAATTTTTTACTGGAAATATTTCAAATACTAATATTGGTGTAATTTAAATACGCCAGCATATTTGGTGTTTGTAACTATTAAATTAAACCCAGAATTATATAAAAGCTTAGCAAAGGACAGAGCAATATTTATCGAAGTTGACAGCCTTTCACATGATCTTTGAATAAATGCAGATCTTTGGAAAACTGAATTTAACATCATAAAATGTTCATTTAGACTCGATTTCACATACATTCATGAGATATACATAAATGTATATGAGTAAATTGATAAATTTTACTTTAAGCATTTTAATAATGTTTTCACATTCAGAAAGAGGCAATAAGGATCATATGGATTAAATACTTGGTTTTTTCTTATGAAATCTAGTAAACTATAACAGTTATATATCACTGCTTTCTATAAAATTATTAATAAAATTGTATAATGAGGAAATAATAAAATATTTTTGTTTCCTGTAGAAAAAACTAGAATCCTAAAGAAAAACTGCTTGATGTGTTAATCGTTCTAAGTATCCTGGCTATTAATCTAATAAACAGATTGTCTCTTCCTTCCTGCCTCCTAATAAGGTATATGTGATGCACTCAGATGTTAAAACAGTCCTTGTGGAAATCTTGCTAAAGATTCTTAGTATGTAGACCCCACAAATGTACTTTCAAATTAATGAATCTGTCTGTTTTCATATTTAATTAACCTTTCGAATTCATTCACCCACATTATAGAATCTTTGCCAAAATGCAATTTTAAATTAAATGATATTTTTAGTAGTACGAAATAATTGAAATATTTCAACACTGTCATGATTCTTTAATTTTTAAATCAATAAAAGGAAGGAAAGAAGGGAGGAAGGGAGGGAGGGAGGAAGGGAGGAAAAGTAATCCATTGATTTAATTAAATGAATTAACATTTGTAAAATTAACAATTTCCAAAAAATACATAATTAACAATTTCCAAAAACAGTTTTGGTCCGTAAAGAATTTTAATATCCTTAGGTAATAATTAGAAATAAAATACTAAAACGCATCCAAGCCTTAAATATTATTTAATGTTGAGTATATAGACTTGACTTGTGGAAATGCACCAAAGAGCAATTAAGACAATTTAAAATAAACTTTTATTCAAATTGAAAACACAACTGTAGGTTGTATATATTCCTTTGGTGTTTAGAAGATATCATAAATTCAGTCACTTCCTCATGCCCCGGAAAATTCAGCCCATTTTTTAGAAAGGCGATTGCTTTCATACTGTTCCTACCATGAAAAATGCTACCTTTTTTGGCTAATACAAAGAAACCACAATTAACAGTGAAACCATAAATACTTTCTGTGTTAACCACAAATGGCCTTTCCCATAGAAAAATGGCTTACATGTGTTCTAAATGTGTTTGGTTTCATTTTGTATGGAAGGAGCTGCGGGTATGTTTTTATCTAAGAAAAGAACATGGCATGCACATGCACAGCTTTCTAAAATGAGAAACACTCATTGAATTTAATCGTAGTTTTGTCTGGGCCGGAAACTCGGAATTAAGCTCCATGGGTGATGATTCTGGATTCTCTGGACAGGGCTTCAGGGTCTACTTGCCAAACTTTCTTGGACTCTTTGTGAAGCACAAGGCAGGAGGGACCCTTGCCTGTGTCGCATCAGTGCCTCTCACGTAACCATGGGCTGAGCTCAGGAGCTCGTCGCCTTCACACTTTTCCACTCCATCGATTCAGTCTGGGTCTGTCCCCTACATAACTGTTGACTGCTCTGGGTCAGTTGTCTGCGCATGCCTGTCTGTGTGTAGTTGTTCCTAATTTCTTGTATTTATTCATTATGTGAACATCAAAGTCCATGAAAATCTGCATATGGTTATGTTAAGAATCATTTCTCTATTTGAATAATACACGTGCTAGGTAATCTTTTAAAACACTGTCCACACTCTGAGAATACAAGGGAAAGAGGAAGGCCTTCTAAGAACATGACCTTATGCTCACTTCCATAGCTGAGTCTCTTTGCAAAGAGCCTAAATGGAAATTAACACAAATCTTCTTCTGTAGATTTTCACTGGCCATAAATAAATTATAATAAGGAAATCTAACTGAAAGTCAGGCCCTGCTCAGAATGCTTGATTGAATTTATACCCACAAAACAACCATCAGAGTAAGAGATTTTTCCCATATAAATTATCTTTGGAAAACGTTTCTATAAAAATGTGTATAACTGAACTGAACCATTATGAAGATGCATTTGCCCCTTTATTACATAAAGTTTATCTTAATAACTTACAGGACTATTCTAAAGAATAAAAAAGCCACCTTCTTATCAATTACAAGCTTAAAACAATAAACGGAACATTTGGAGTTTTTTCAAACATTCTGTTTATTTTAAATGTGTTGAGAGAACTTCTGGTTTCAAAGGAAAGAAAATCATAATTTTCAGGCCCTATAAATTTTCTTATTTAAGAAAAAGTAATATATTCATGATACTGAAACCAGTTTAAGAAGAAGAAATCCTGTTCAGAAAATTGTTTGCCATCATGCAGACAAAGCTATTGATTGAGCTATCATTATGTTGCTTTTATACTTTGTGAATTTGTGATTAATTTGAATATGTTTATTAAATTGATGATTCAAAATTAGAGTTCTTTGGTTAGTTGATTCATTTTCATGAGGATAAGTTTCAGAAAGGGTGTAGCAGTAAGTTATTGCCCTAGTGGGGGCTTCACTCCCAAAAGCAAGGGATAATGGAATTTTCTAAAACTGCAGGCTTTTATTTATTAAAATATCTATCTCCCCTTTATTTTGAGCTTTGTAATATACTACAACAAAACTCAGAAAGTCTTTTATTTTGCTTATACCCAATTATCCTTTTAAAATGTAGACTCAAAAATATAAAATCAAAATAAAAAATAAAGAAACCTTATTAATCTTGGATATATTGAGAACTAGGTTGCTCTGTTTATAGCCAGAGGAGCTACTACTCTATTTAAAATTTTGTTAGATGTATATTATTAAAAGGGTGTGTGTGATGAGAGATTTGAACTTAATTGTGGTTAAAAACTTCAGACAAGGCACATGAAAATAAAATATTAACCTAGTGAGAAAACTGTAAACACTTTTTGATTAATCCTGAAGTATTTTTTCAAAAGAAATTATAAAGCGATACAAAAACAGTCCTAGGAGTAATTTTAATATAAGATCGTGTTAATATAACAACTTTTTAAGTTTCTAATGAGAGATATAATTAATTTGTTTTATTACATTATGCCTCACATCACCATTTAAGTTAAAATATAGAGACTTAGGACACCCGCATCACCAATACAATAGACATGAACTTGGGCAAACTTTGGGCGATGGTGAGAGACAGAGAAGTCTGGGGTGTTGCAGTCCATGGGGTTGCAAAGAGTCAGACACAGCTGGGAGCTTCACAACAACATAAAGCCTTTATAAAGATGGCAGGAAACAAAGAAAACAAAACAAAACTTGATTTTAAATATTTGAATATCTTGCCCCAAAAAAATTCATCTTGCAAAACAGAACATTTTTTTTTCTGTCCAACATTTTTCCATCCTGCATACATTTTCATTTGCAATACTAGCAAAAGAAAGCAAAACAATTGCACCACCTATAATCAAAACTTTTTACTGTCACAAGAATGTTAAAACAGTAGTATTTTACAAACAGCATCAGTCTTAGAAATGAGGCCTTCAAAATACTCTCTCATTTTGTTGTTGCTGTTGTTCAGTCGCTAAGTCATATCCAACTCTTTGTGACCTCATGGACTGCAGCATGCCAGGCTCCTCTGTCTTCTACTGTCTCCTGGGGTTTGCCCAAATTTATGCCCATTGAGTGGTTGATGCTATTCTTCCATCTCATCCTCTGCTGCCCCCTTCTCTTTTAGCCTCCAGTCTTTCCTAGCATCAAGGTCTTTTCCAGTGAGTAAGCACTTCACATTAGGTGGCCAAACTATTGGAGCTGCAGCTTCAGCAAGAGTTCTTCCAATGAATATTCAGGGTTGATTTCCCTTAAAATTGACTGGTTTCATCCCCTTGCTGTCCAAGAGACTCTCAGGTGTCTTCTCCAGCACCACAATTGAAAAGCTTTTTAAGCAATTGAAAGTGATTGAAAATCAATTCTTTGGCACTCAGCCTTCTTCAACTCTCACATCCATACATGACTACTGGAAAAACCATAGCTTTGACTATATGGACATTGTCAGCCAAGTGATGTCTCTGCTTTTTAGTACCATCATAGCTCTCCTTCCAAGGAGCAAGCATCTTTTAATTTCATGGCTGCAGTCACTATCTGCAGTGATTTTGAAGCCCAAGAAAATAATATCTGTTACTGTTTCCATGTTTTTCTCTTCTATTTGCCATGAAGAGATGGGACCAGATGTCATGATCTTAGTTTCTTGAGTGTTGAGTTTGAAGCCAGCTTTTTCCCTTGCCTCTTTCACCTTCACCAAGAGACTCTTGACTTCCTTTTTGCCTTCTGCCATTACAGTGGTATCATCAGCATGCTGACCTTTTCCAGAACTGTGGCCTCTGCTACTCTCATCTTTTACATTCACCTTATTTATGAAGGGACTATAATCAGTTTCCTTTCACGTTGATGCTTAAAATTCACCCAAAGGTTACTATTCATTTTCCAAATACCGAAAATTCTCAGGAGGAACACTTTAGATGCTTTGTCCATCCCACTGATTGTTTCTTAAAGCAAGACTCAGGAACTATATCAGAGTTTATCTCTAAAACTTGCAGAAAACACAGATCACAAGGTCTGAGGCTGGGCCTTGGAATATGCATTTAACCCTTCCTCCAAGGCTTCTGACGTGGCATAGAAACCATAAATTCTGTGTAGAATGGCAGCTCCAGGCCCCCAAGGCCTTATCAAACTGTCTGTCCTCTGCATGTAGCCCAGCAGCTGGCACAGAACACATGAAGCAGAGTGCAGAGGAAATGCATAACAGAGGGGTGGGGCACATCCCCCTTCCTTAAACTCCAGCAGCCCACACCACAAATCCTGACCTTTGAACTTGTGGGAAGCCAACACCTTGCTTTGTATGCTATTAAACAGAACTGCCATCCCAACTATATGATAAACTCATGAAGGATAAGGTTTGAATTTAGAGTTTTATTTTGGTTTGTTGTTGTTTTTCAGTTGCCCAGTCATGTCTGACTCTTTGTGACCCCTGACTCATTGCAACACGCCAGGCTTCCCTGTCCTTCACTATCTCCTGGAACTTTCTCAGACTCATGTCTATTGAGTTGGTGATGCCATCCAGCCATCTCTTCCTTTGTCGTCCCCTTCTCCTCCTGCCTTCAATCTTGCCCAGCATCAGGGTCTTTCCTAATGAGTCAGCTCTTTGCATCATGTGTGTCACAGCTCCAAAGTATTAGAGCTTCAGCTTCAGCATCAGTCCTTCCAATGAATATTCAGTAATGATTTTCTTCAGGATTGACTGGTCTGATCTCCTTGCAGTCCAAGGGACTCTCAAGAGTATTCTCCAATCTTATAGTTCAAAAGCATCAATTCTTTGGCTCTCAGCCTTCTTTATGGTCTCACATCCATACATGACCACTGGAGAAACCAGTGGTTTGACTACATGGCCCTTTGTTGGCAAAGTAATGCCTCTGCTTTTGAATATGCTGTCTAGTTTTGTAATAGCTTTTCTTCCAAGGAACAAGCATCTTTTAATTTCATGGCTGCAGTCACCATCTGCAGTGATTTTGGAGCCCAGAAAAATAAAGTCTGTCACTGCCTATCTATTTGCCATGAGGCGATAGTACTGTATGCCATGATCTTAGTTTTTTGAACGTTGAGTTTCAAGCCAGCTTTTTCACTCTCCTCTTTCACCTTCGTCAAGAGGCTCTTTAGTTCCTCTTCTCTTTCTGCAATAAGGATGGTGTCATCTGCATATCTGAAATTATTCATATTTCTCCCTGAAATCTTGATTCCAGCTTGTGCTTTATCCAGCCCAGCATTTTTCATGATGTACTCTGTATATTAGTTAAATAAGCAGGGTGACAATATACAGCCTTGACATACTCCTTTCCTAACTTGGAACCAGTCCATTGTTCCATGTCTGGTTCTAACTGGCGGTTTTTGACCTGAAAACACTCCAGTACTCTTGCCTGGAAAATTCCATGGACGAAGGAGCCTGGTAGGCTGCAGTCCATGGGGTCCGTAAGAGTCGGACATGGCTGAGCGACTTCACTTTCACTTTTCACTTTCATGCATCGGAGAAGGAAATGGCAACCCACTCCAGTGTTCTTGCCTGGAGAATCCCAAGGACAGGGAAGCCTGGTGGGCTGCCGTCTATGGGGTCACACAGAGTCGGAAACGACTGAAGCGACTTAGCAGCAGCAACATAGGTTTCTCAGGAGGCAGGTAAGGTGATCTGGTATTCCCATCTCCTTAATAATTTTCCCACCGTTTTGGTTTAGTTTTGCCTGTTCAACATTCAACATTTGGTTTAGTTTTGTCCATTCAACATTCACTCTATAAATATTTATTGAGCACTTAGTCAATGCCAAATACCATGTCTAGAATTGGACATACAGAAAAGAATAAAATAGGTATGTTCTCAAGTCTCTGGGAATGGGGTGATCCTGAAAGAATGCTCAGGCAAGATGACCTCACTACACAGGGAACAGTTTGGACATTTTGGTGGGTGTTTTTGTCTATTAGGATGGTTGTGTCAGAGAATTTACAAATTACATACATATTATTTTATAATATATTTTCTTTTTGTATTTTCTAGGTATTATAATTATAGCATTACAGATTTTCTCAAATGTGTGTTTGCAGGAAGGTATTATCTATGAATTTCAGAGTACTAAATTAGGCAACATAAAATACATATTATCAAAAGGGAGTTTTGGGTCAAACATGGTTGAAAATCACTGCCCTAGTGAATATTTTAGCATTAATAACTTGAAGAGTCTCTTAGAATAAGCAAAGTGCTATTTACAAAGTATTTGACTAATAATCAAATAACAATAAAATAAATAATATGATTTCACCTGAATATAATTTCACTTGAACATTCATTGGAAGGACTGAAGCTGAATCTCCAATACTTTGGCCACCTGATGTGAAGAGCTTCCTCACTGGAAAAGACCCTGATGCTGGGAAAGATTGAGGATCAAAGGAGAAGGGAACAGCAAAGGATGAGATGGTTAGATAGCATCGCCAACTCAATGGACACGGATTTGAGCAAACTCCAGGAGATAGTGGAGGACAGGGGAGCCTGGAGTGCTGTAGTCTATGGGGTTGCAGAGAGTCAGATGCAACTGAGTGACAGAATAACAATAGTTTCACCAACAACTTCCTGATTCTACTGTAAACATCCCTTTAGCTGATAAAAATTTTCATGTAGTTTTCAGATACACACATTAGTGATCTGTAGTTAAATACTATGTCTACATGATAGTAAGTAACCAAAAAATTTAAAGGTATATCATCTGTATTAACATAGCTGATTAGAACGTACTCTGTTGCCCTGATTTAGCATTCACTGGAATACTAAATCACGAGTACACTAAGTTTACATTTTTGCAAGAATTATAGCTCTGGTGGTACACCAGATAAGAACGGTACAGAGAATAATAACTGGTGATACAGTGGATAAGAACCTGCCTGCTAGTACAGGGGACGTGGGTTCGATCCCTGGCCGAGAAGACACCATGGAGCACCTAAGCCCATGTATCACAACCACTGAGCCCTCACACACATGCCCACGTGCTCCAACTACTTAGCTTCATTTGCTGCAACTACTGAAGACCATGTACCCCGAGGGCCCACACCTCACAGCAAGAGAAGCCACCACAATGAGATGCCCATGCACTGCAACAAAGAGTAGCCCCCGTTCCTACAACTAGAGGAAGCCCACGTGCAGCGTCAAAGACCCAGTGCTATCAAAAGATTCACGCTGATGTACGTCAAAGCCAATACAATATTATAAAGTAATTAGCCTCCAATCATGGACAGAGAAGCTTGGTAGGCTACAGTCCATGGGGTCACAAACAGTCGGATACGACTGAGTGACTTCACTTTCACTTTCACTTTAAAATAAATTTAAATTTAAAAAAATTTTAATAAAATTTAGATTAAATAGTGAAAAAAATGTAAAATAAAAAAAGTTTTAAAAGAACTATGACTCTAGAAAATCTTTAAACAATTGTCCTGTTCTTACTTACATTGGTAGTGAAATATTCCTAATGTAACTCTTGTGTTTGCAAATTCAGGTACAGCAGAAGAAATCAGTCTTTCACCCTATCAGCAAATAAGGAGGCAAAAATGACACCAAATAATAATGAAGTGATAGCCCAGTATGGTTCCAACAAGCTTTTTAGTGCTGCGTGAAGACTACCACTGTAGAAGGAATGGCCCTTCTCACCTAAGTCATCCCCCCTCCAATCAAAGTTTTTATGAGCAGTAACCATCAGGATGCCTATAATTTGGCTTGCCAGAATGACTACAGATTAACAGGAAAGAAGTTAAAATAAACACAAATAATTTAAAATACATTAAGTAGGAACTGCCCCCTTGGACTCAAACTAACATAAACTTTACCAAAATTATCAGAAAACATTTCTAAATCTTATCTTTTTTCTTTCTGCAAATAAAGTGATCCCCATATTGCTTACTTCAGCATTATGAACAGTTGTACAGCACTGAACACTTTTAAAAAATAGTAAATAACATTTACTAAACTAAGAGATCTTGAGTGTAAAATAAATTATATAAAATATAGGATTTTTACAAATTATTCCTCAAGAGTTTTGATTTTCTAGGCCACAGCTTATTTAATATATGCTTTAGGAGAACCATCCCTTTACACGTAATCAGTAAAATAACTGAAACAATGAATACAATGTAGTAAGATGTAGGCCTAGGGACTTCCCTGACCAGTCCAATGGTTAGGACTTTGCACTGCCAGTGCAGGGGCTGCAGCTGCAATCCCTGGTCAGGGAACTAAGATCCCACATGCTGCATAGCATGATCAAAAGATAAGACTAAATAAATAATTAATAAATATAAAGTGTGCTGCCCTATACCTAAATTACAGTTTTTTAAAAATGCCACAGGCCTAGAACAGTGTGGTGTTTTAGGCCACAAACATGTCCATGTGTGAAATTCAGTGTCATTCCCTCTAAAAGTGATGGGAAACACAAGGCAAACTCCTATATTATGGACAGTGGTTTCTAAGCTATGTCTCTGTATGCCTTACATAGATGCTCAGGGTGCAGTATTGGGTTGACTTTTTCAATTATTTTAATACCTCCACCTGTGGCTATTGGTTTTGGCCTGAGCCTGTTTATACAACAGATCTGCAACCAAAAGAGGATGGAGGCTGGAATACTTAAGACTAATTCATTCCTTGTCAGAGTGGTGCAGAGAATCAGAAAATTTGGGAAGTTTAAAAACCACAGTGAGTCCCATTTCAGCTCAGTTCACCATTCTTTCTGCTTCAGCCTGGGATTTCCAGTCTCTTCCTTTCCTTCCTTCCCTGGGATGGATAATGGGAGAAAGAGAGTTTATGTTTCCCAAAGAGAGAAAAAATAAGAACAAAGGGAAAAAAGGAGAGATAGTCATAATCTCTAGCCCCATTCTACTCTCAGCTTAGGTGGCCTTGACCTGAGAAGCGTGATCCCACTGCTTTAAGTAGGATCCAAGAGCAAAAGATGACCCATGGAGTAAGACCTGGTTCAGGAGTCTTTTTATGCATACCAACCACAGACCCCTGGGAAGGGCAAGAATGAGTATGGGGCCCTGACTCAGGTTAAACTGTGTGTGTTACAGTGAGCTACTTTGAAAAGGGGTCTTCATTCCTTGAAATATGTTTATTTCTGAAGGTTAAGAGGAAAACATATAAAAGGGCAGCTACTTTGTCCATGTTTGACCAAAAAAACAGTTTTCACCATCAGCCAGAAATAGTCACTGAGGCTTCAGGCGCTGCATCCTCTCTGTCTTTAAGTTCACCTCCTGCCACTTTCTTCACTGTCAGAAATGGACATCTTACAGTTAACTGGTTTCCTTCATCCATCATCAGTTTAAATCATTTCCTCAGGGAAGTATTGCCAACTCACCCCGCTGAAATGGCTCCCCTGACATAAACCTTGCACTTGATCTTTAATAACACCTGGTACACCTCTATTTATTCAAAGTTTATCTTTTCTGATAGACTGAAAGTTCATGAAAGCAAGGACCACATCCATGTGGATCACTATTATATTTCCAACGCCTGTTCCTTGCATGAAATAGGTGTTTACCAAAGTATAAGTTGGAGGAGTGAATTTTAGTACTTGCTGATGATAAATATTTTCCGCTGTGGGACCCCAAAATAATTTCTCCAAACAATAAGTGCCACAGACAACATGGATTAACTGTAACATTATTCTAAAGACCAAAGTTCTTAACGTCAAACCCTACCAGCTTCTCCACGTTCATCTCTCACCGGATTCCTCTTGCTATCTACTATCTAATGACACCTTTCTTTGTTCTTGTCATGCATCGCGCATTCCTTTATCACTGTGGGTGTTTTAAGGGGCTATTTCCTTTGTTCAGAATGCAGTCCCAACCTTCATCTTGTGCCTGTCTTTCACAGTTCTTCTATAGGCTGTATTTTGCATTTACTTCCCCAACCTTTCAATTTTCCATGATTGTAAGCTCCATGAAACTGGGACAGTTCATCCTTGCACTCTCTGCTGTATCTGAAGTGTTAGTTGTTCAGTCATGTCCGATGCTTTGTGACCCAGTGGACTGTAGCCCCCCAGGCTCCTCTGTCCATGGGATTCTCCAGGCAAGAACACTGGAGTGGCTTGCCACTCCCTTCTCTCGGGGACCTTCCCAACCCAGGGATCAAACCCGGGTCTCCTCCATTGCAAGAAGAGGCTTTACTATCTGAGCCACCAGGGAAGACTAGCACAAAGTAGGTACCTGGTAAATACTGTTGCAAGATTGATTGAACAGCTGTCTATGTTCTACTATGGCTAAAATCATCCAACTGAAACTACTATCTTATTATTAGTATATATTGCAGTTTAGCTTTTAGAACTGAAAACTGTAAATTCTTATATTTCTTCTAGAGATGAAAGAAAGCCAAAGATATGCCACCTATTTCATAAACCTGCCCTTTATCAAGTCAGAATTTTCCACAGATATACACCAGGTTTACCAGTTTCTGAATTTCTCCAAGAGTATGCCTTGCCTATGGGAAAGCTTTTTCTTTGCCTTCATGGCTTTGGCATTATAACCTTGAATCATGGTCTGTCATGCTCGGTGGTCCTTGCTATTGGTTCTAAACAGATATAAGCTAAATGATTACTCCTTTAAAAATGGGTCCTCAGGGCTAACGCAAGGTGGATTTGTTTAACAGTTATGTTGGGTCAATGCATTCAAAAATATATCACATTTTATGGGAGGCCCACTCTCTCTCCATCCCACATCCAGCAGTTTCACTGTTACCCATAGCAGAGTGGATGATTGGAATTGATATTTTGACTTCTCGCCTCAAAACAGTGAGGCCTGACATCACCTCTTATCAGAAACATCTAAAATTGATTTCTTAAAATGGAATGAAAGTGACTTTATAGATTACACAATGGGAGGCTAGACAGTGAAGGAGACTCAGAACAAATAGATAAACATCTACTTTGCTTAATCTCAGGAGCCCTCTGAGTGTGGGCCACTTGACCATATGAGGCTCATTTGCCAGCACTTCTCCACTTTTGCTGTTTTAAACTATAGGTCATCTGAAAGTAAGTGTAATCAGTTGGTCAATCCAGCAGCCTTTTTGCTGATCTGGGCCCTGTTGTGACAGAATATGTGGGAAGTTGACTTTGGTCACCAAACCCAAACTATTCAAAACTGCTGACGTGCAGACCCAGGTTTACTTATAGGCATATGTCAGAGACACACTGCGTGCTCTGGCTCCAAACAGAGGGGTTTCAGAGTTGTTGGCTCCCTAGCTTGCAATTTAAACCCTGGAACAAAAGTATTCTTCTGGGTCGTGTGGGTGCAGTGTTTGCAAGCTTTAAGTTGTTTAAGCTGAGTTGCTCCACAAGGCAATTACTGGCACCATTTCACTATCTTTCTGCTCTTTTGATGTGGTGTGCATTTTGTTTGAGGCATTCGCCTAATTTAGGAGGTACAAGGATTCTGTTAGGATTACCCCCAAGCCATCCCAGGTTTGGGGAATGGGTAGTCTCTGTGCAAACCACAGAGCCCACTGCATAAATTGAAATACTAGAAAACAAAACTGTCTATCTAGAATAACGGAACCAGCATCTAAGAAGGAAAGCTGATGTCTGCAGATCACAGGATCTCACCCCTTCTTAAGTTATTACACGTTTCCCCCTTCTCTGGTGAGACTTAAAAATAAAAGTTTTGAATAACAACAACAACAAAGCAAAAAACACTCTGTTTTTAGATTCACATGTGAAAGGTGTATAAGCAGCTCTGTGTCCTTACCATTCAAAACTCGGCAAAGATCTTATGGCCCAGGGAAAAAGCATTCAGGGTGAGCAAACAAGTCTTCACCTGGAAAGACTAAGCCGGGAGGACCTCAGGGCTGCATGAGTAGAAGTAGAAGCAAGACGTGAAAAGCTAACATGTCCCTAGCAACAGGTCAGTACCTGCTATTTCCCTTGCTTTTCAACTGGGGTTGGGCCTTCATGAAAACCTGAAGGCCTGTGGGCACTGAAAAGGGCTGCTTTCAAGCCACATGACAAAAAAGCTTCAAGACAGAAGTGGAGCATACTGATGCTCAAAAGAGCTGCATTCAAAGATCCATGAGGCCCATTACTTGCACAAGAGTAAAGACAATCTTGTTTCTGTGTTTTCTCTTGTCAGTGAAGCTTTACTTTTGGAAAACAAAGTGTGGGCAGGCAGACTTTTAAAATAAGTTGTAAGAAATGAACCCATTTTCTTGATCTATTTCAAAACAATTCATTTTGCTTCATTGGATTTGTCCTAAGATGAAAATTCAAGTCATTAATCAAATTTTTAATGTTCTAGTGATGAATGTCAATAGGAATACACTAAATAATTATGCTTATTTAAATTTGGATCATGCATATTATTATTAATATGCATTCTTAATAATAATGGCCCCAAACATGCAAATTTGGCCTTTCTTTGCAGAGTGATTTAATCATTCTCACACTCTCAGTACCAGTGCTATCACTCATTAATCTCAGTTTTTAAAAATTCATGACTTTTCAAAAAATCCTTTGCCTCAAAATATCTAGTTGCTACTAATATGAATTCAGGAAGCATGGAGTTAAAGGAGTTGGCTTTTTTTTTTTAATCTGAACAATTGGAATCAGCAGTTTGCATTATTTTAAAAATGAATGCTTAGAATCAGCAATTTTCTTTTTTTTTTTTTAAAGATCTTGAGGGTTTTTTTTATTTAAAGTGGAAAACTACATTAAGTGCAAGGCAGTCAACAAAGAAGCAGCCATAAAGCCTAAGTATTCCTAGAGTTATAAAATATGTCCATTGTGCCAATTCCACTGCCAACAATGAAGTTTTAAGCATTAATATGCCTTCATTGCAGTTTTAATGCCTTAATATTGACTCTATAGCTCTTTTGGGTAATTTTGCTTTCTCTGGTACTTGAAAGGTGATGATGTCAGCGTTCTTCGCACTGATTCATATGCAGGTTGATGAAGCTGAGTTATTTATTGAGTTCCATTATATTTTCTATAAACATTAGTTCTCAATAAACAGAGACATTTAGCCGAGGGTTTATTTATTAAATAGGTACTGTACAGATGGTTTTGCCACACATGATGTGCTGCAGAGGATATTACTCAGGAATAATCAGCTGTGTTATAGCTTGGCTAAATTAATAAGATGATAATGATGAAATTGATGCTTTTGAGCTAGGCTTGGTAAATGGTTTTTGCATAAACAAACTGATAAATTTGAGAAGCAATTACTTGCTTGTCAAAGATAAAAACACAACAGGGCCCATTTATAGTTAGGTCCTATTTATTTTTAAAGATTGTACCAGATTTTATGTTTAATATGCTGCAATTAAAAAATAATACTTAAATGAAGAAGAATAAAAAAAAAAAAAACCCCAACTTTCTGAGTTCTCCTTCAAATCTGAAGAAACAGCATTGCTTGATTAGACAGCAAGCAAACTTTTTGCTGCATTTGAAGGGAAAATATATCTGACAAACAACAGGGTAACATTCTACATAAATGTTTTTGTCATATAGGCGTGCTGTAGAAATAGTTGATTGACAACTCCCACTATTCGAATTCTTCCCCTTCCCCACACACACAAACACACAGTTAATAAGGGACCCTACAACAATTTTTTTATCTGCTTCCCCAAAGAGCAAAGAAGATGTTTAACCTAACATACTGTGTTCTATAAATGGTACAGAATTCATCCATTCTCTTCCATCAAAGGCTGTTTATTTGTTACTTGAAGCCTGAACATGAAAAATACATGTCTACTGATAAAATGTACAGATATAATTTTATTATGTAATGCTAGCTTTTTGCATGTAAAAGTTCAAAACCAACTTCCAAGGTCAGGAAGACATTAGCTTTCCTTCCCAGCTTTAATAGAATGTTAAAAAATTCTTATAAAATCACACCCACAGAAGCCATCTTTTAGCCCTGAACATGCCCCTATATATTCCATTAGTATCAATAGGAGCTTTACATCAAATATATTGTTTGTAGCTGTGTGCATGTATGTGTATTTTTAACTGTATAAGAACAGCAGCCTACAATCTTTACATATTCTGCAGTAGCTTATCAAAAGCTACTTCATACTAAATGACATTTTCTTCTTTAAAGGGCTTTGATTACCAAATATAAGTTGTAACACGATTTTATTACTTGAGTATATTTAATGATATCTATGATGAACTATTTGTTGTACAGAATGAAAACTACCTGCAAAAAATATGAAATATCTTAACTCTAAATATTGAGGTTCAAAACTTCTGTAATTGTATTTATTTTGAAAAAGTTAAGAAATGGCGTGGAGACCACCACTATTTTAAAATACAGCACAGCATGAAGTCATCAACTGTGAGATGAAATCAGATATCTGTCTCATCAATATAGTCACCTTCTTTATCTTTTTAAAAGAGTAGTTTGATGTCCTTCATTTAAAAATATGTTAACTTAAAATAGATTAATGCTGCAACTGTTAAATGGAAGCCAAGTGTGAGAATAGGTATTGTGCATTTAATTGTTTGTGTGAAATAGATGAGTTATAGCAAAATGCTGTGTATGTGTGTGGTAAAAATTCTACCCCTCTAGGCAGCTTTCAAAAAATAAGATTATTTGTCTTCTCAATAATTATCAACAAGAACAAAATGTTATGATCACAAATAAATAAGAATGGATAAAATTGTTTTAAAATAATAACAGATTTCTATGACAGAAATTCAACAGAAATCAATTGGTCTGATATCAGACTGCCTAATTCTTTGTTATAAAACTTCAGTTGTGATTTTCTCTTCCTGGTTAATTGGAAACAACTGCTCCCCAGGACTAATTACAACTCTGTCTAAAAGAAAAGCGAGCACAAATATGTCTTAAGGGAACATGAAAACTTTGGAGGTGAGTCTCATACACAGAATTAAGGGATGAAATTTAAAACCATTCTCTGAGCTTTGCTTTCTAGAGACTGTTGCAATAAGCATCAAGGAAATAAATCCAATGAGTTTTTTAGTAATGACATCAAGAAGCATGGAAGTATAACATATTGAGATGTCGAAGATAGTGGATCCCATATTGATCAGCTTACAAATCGATTATTGCTAATAGAAATTCTATGGTGGGTCTGCAATATCATATGCTTTACTGAAAATAATTTTTGGTAAGTGCTTAGCAGAAACTTCTGCTGCTTGAAAGTGGTTTGAATTATCTAACACAACATTAATACACATGTGGACTCACACTAAGCTGTAATCTTGATAGGAAGTTTGCCTTCCATGTACCATTTAGCTCATAATTCAAGATATTTTAAATTACCTGTAAAATTAAAGCACAAGTGAGAGCAATGGAACTCCTGAGTTTCTTATTCTGCTGTTAAAGATTACGATATCTGAACTGATTTCCCTTGGTTTCAAATGTATAAGGTCCTCTATCACAAACCTTAGCATCTAGACTTGCCCTCACCTTGTTAAGTATGCTAAAATGGGGATTCCTAGGTCGCTCAGAGTCAGACACGACTGAAGCGACTTAGCAGCAGCAGCAGCAGTAAGATACAGCACACTCCTGCAACTAATACAAGTGTTATTTGTTTCTAATACTAAAAGGATTTGTAAAGGTTTACTATCTATTTCACTGATAGTCTCATGTTCAAAAGAAAAAGGGTAATTTTGAACTAAGGAAGTATATCTCTAATTGAAACATGAAATTTCTCATATTGGTGAAGTTGTTTCTAGTCATTATTCATGGGACAAAAATCTCTAGGGAACTAGTCAAGTCAAATTGATATACAGAGAAAGAGAAAGCATTTTAGAACTCAGAAATCTTAAATAATTTTTAGAATGTTAAAACTGTATTGTCTATGTACATTAGTTATCATGTATTCTTTCAATATATACTAACATATTCACCATTTGCTACATTTAATAGTCCTATTTTAAACATTTGTTTAAGTAAATAATCAAAATAATAATAAATTAAGCTCTTTTTTAGACAAGTTTAGACAGCTATTTTGGGGGTTATAATTTTAAAACAATACTTTTTAAAAAATTTTTCATGATAAATTATATTTTGACAAAAGCAAAACACTTGGAAACATTTATCCAGTTCCAGTACATATTAGTAAAACAATTATAATGCTATATTTATTTGCAATACCAACATACAGTCAGTTTTCATATTGATGAAATTCTCCCTTTTGCTTTAAATAATTTTATTGGTTAGGATAATCAAAACCACATTCATTAAGTTATTAATTCACATGAAATAAAGAACACTGGATTTCACAGTGGTGAAACTAAGAATTCTAACAGAGAACACAAATTCCTCTTATAAACACACGCTGGAGCGGGCTCCTCAGTAAGGAAACCAAATTATGCCGATTACAAAGCAATTGTGTAAAATGGTTTGCATGGATTGGAACACTAAGCAACCATTCAAAATACAAGTGGGAGAATTTCAAAGGCACCAAGTAGAACAGAATTATAGATTCCTGCTATTTTGCCTCTTAAAAATATCTGTCTCTTTCATATTTACTCCTCACTTCACTCTTGGATGTCAGGATGTGTCTTCTACAGGCTGAGAAAGCATCCATTCATTCATTCGTTGTTTCTTTATTTTATGTATTTCCTGAGTACCTAATATGTACCTCACAGGGTACCCAGTGTTGGGGATGGTAAAATGAATCAAGTAAAGGTCCTTTTCTCTAGAAGTTCAGAAGAGTGGGGAAGGTAGCAGAGCGTAAGAGACATGTGTCCTACTACAATCAGATAAAATATGCTTTGGAAGAAAAACTCAGTGATGGGTAGCCATAGAACCAATATGCTCAGTGCTTTTATGTACATAAAAATAAATCATAAATCCAGGGAGAAAACCGGGAACATGAAGTGTAAGGTTGAACTGATAAAAGAAAGTAGTGGACACCCAAGCAGATGTTCTTTCATCTCACATGTTCCCTGAGATCAGGACAGAGAAAATGGGACCAACAGTCCAGTTCTAAACTGCAAGGACAAGTGGGAGTAGGAAGCGAAATAAGAGTGATAACAGACACATAACTAAAATCCCTTTCAGAACTTAAAACTTCTAGATCTTTCAGCAGTAGGTGTTATTTTTCTGCTTCTATCCCCAAAGACTTCTTTAATTTAAGTAGGAGAATTTTTCATCATCTGTTATTGGAAAGGAAACTCTTGAAGGGCAGGGCAACAATAATTTCTCCCCTCCCCAACTGATTCCTCTGCTTCTCTGCTGAGACTCTCAACAAGGGTGCCAATTAGTGCCCATTGTCATGATGTTTGAGATGTAGACACCTGTCTTCTAATAACTGGATTGAGACCACCAACTCATTTCAAATAGGCCATCAAACAGACATCAACAAGTAATGGCCTATATTTACTACCAACCTGGGCTCAAGCCAAGACCTTCTCCAAGGAACTGCTTTTGCATTCTTGATGACAACTATCCAGTTCAACGTGTGTTCACTCCCTCCCAATAAATGAACCAGTGGCTGTAACAATAAGTGGCACTAAACAACCAGGGCTCTCTCTCATTTTCTATGTTACCTCCATATTTAAATTTGGTAAAGTCTGTGTCTCTTAAGAAAGTATTTTTAATACCTATTGAAGTGGAATGCAGATTAAGATTCAATTTTTTTAAATATGGAAATTAAATTTCCATATTCATGTCCCACCATAAGATGAGGAGGTAAAGAAGGCCTGCTGTATGTTAAATTCCAAGAGGCAAAATAAACAGTATCAACATCAGGGATGCATGAATTCCATGTAAAGTATTTTATAACCATCTGCATATTGTAGTTTTCTAAAATAATCTTTAAAGTAACTTTAGAGTACTTAAGTAGAAGTAGATTCTTTGATTCCCATATATATTTCACAATTTAAGGGGTGTTTGTATTTCTTTGTCAAACATTAATCCAATTTATCAAAAAATACAAAAAAAAACCCCATGATTTAGAGCAAATAACAGTATTCAAAGAAATCAAGAGATAAAGTCTTAAAGAAGTACAGGCTAAAGAGAAATTATTTTAGCTACAGCAATAAGAAATAGGGTTGAAGGAGTAAGTTAGGCTCAACTAAAGATTTGTTGGGGTGGCGATGTTTTAGGAATAACAATCTGGCAGTATAAAATATTCACCATGGAGAAAGACTGGAGGCAGGAAGGGCAGTTAGAAGAGCAGTGACAGTGACAAAGCAAGGAAGTATCTTAGAGAGGCTGTTGGTGGAAAGGAGAACTGGGATAGAGACTGCAGGTTTAGAAATAATATGACTTGTTTGGCAGAGAGGGTAAAAGAGGAAAGAGGATAAAATTGACCCTAAGATGTGCTTTGGACATGAATTTAAGCAAACTCAGGGAGATAGTGAAGGACAGAGGAGGCTGGCAGGCAATAGTCCATAACACAGACGGGATTTAACTACCGAGCAGCAAGATGTGCCTGAATGCCTGCAAGATGGTAAGTAAGCTAGGAAGGAAAAAAAAAAAAAAAAAAAACAAAGCCAAGGGGAACATGAACTTAGTGGGAATAATAGTCATATCAAAGTGCTGGAAAGACAGGCAAGCAGGCTATATTTCTACCTGCTTTGAGAGTCATAATCATGAAGATGATGTAATAATGAAACAAAATAATGAAAGCATAGTAGTGAAGCACAGCAGGCAGATGAAAATGTGAAACTGCAGAGCTAGAAGAGACAGACAGAGGTCCTTAGAAACACAACCCAGCTCCTGCCCTCGGAAGCACGTCATCCCACCACGCGTCTTCACGACAAAACCAAAACAAACAGAAAGTAGAGAGTTAACATGAGGAATGTATTAGTAACACAAAAGCATTTAAGTATGTACCCATTTGTTCTCTACAATGTAATATCTCTAACTAATTTTTCTATCCCAGAATTTTGGAATTCTGACTCAGGAAAGCTGAAGCCTCTCAGGTATCACTATGGAGCTGCTGCCGCTAAGTCGCTTCAGTCGTGTCCGACTCTGTGCGACCCCATAGACGGCAGCCCACCAGGCACCCCCGTCCCTGGGATTCTCCAGGCAAGAACACTATGGAGCACTGACTCTTAAACAGCAATAGTTTTGTTCTCCAGGGAAGATCAGGCAACACCTAGGGACACTTTCGGTTGTCACAACTGAGAGATGATACTGGCATCTAGTGAGCAGAGGCCAGGGCTGCCTAAGAAAACATTCTACAATGCTCAGGACAGTCACCCCCCCCAACACACACACAACAAAGAATTGTGTGACCCCAAATGTTTAATGTTGGCCAGGTTAAGAACTCTTGTTAAAAAGTTACTTCAGCACTTTGCTTAATAGTATCTAAGATACTTGACCAGGAGAGGGCACAGATGAGAAGAGTTAGTATATTTATCTGACTTTTATTTGCATGTTTAAGACAGTCGTTCAAGACACAAAGAGGACACTAGAATTTTCTATTTCTATCATAAAATAATATCCATAGCAATTTGGATAAGTACATAGTTTTAAGCATGCATATAAAATTTCAGGTATTTAAAATGTCCAACATTTTCTGTCATAATTGTGTTTTCTAAGTTTCTATTTTCCAAAATTCCATTAACCAGTTCATTCTTCACAGTTCCAAGCTATTAAAATGTTAAGATAACAGCAGCTACAGACATTTACCTTGGCTGACTTCATTGCTAACTTTCCTCTTTAATATCGTATAACCTCTCCGGCACTTAACTTCTGAAACACACTGACTACTTGCTTCGTTATTTATGCCCATGAATCTCTGCGAACAGATATCCTGCTTTTATGCAGATTTCTTTTGGTAATGCTGCTAACGTTGTGTAAGACTTCCTTCAACTCAGCCCTCTCACAATGAAGCCAGTCACAGAATGACTTCATATCTGTGATTTATAGCTTACAAAACACATCTATGACATCATCGCACTCTTCAGGACAGCCTCATGATAACCTGATGTACCTCATAGCACGTCAGGAATTATTAACCTGTTGGAGGAAGGAAACTAAAGCTTAGCAATGTTACAGAGAGCTGGGGCCAGACATAGAACTCCAGTTGTCTGATTCTTGGTCCACTCAACCACATCACCTATTAGTCAGAATGACTTACTGAACATAACTGGTGCCTTTTGTGCTCCTTCCTCCAAGTCCACATGGTTCATTGCTATATCTCCATCTTACACTGCATCACTAGTGCAGACAAAACAATATGCCTCTTTTCTGAGAATGTTATTAAAAGGCTAAATTAACAGACTGCTTCGAGGGACAAAATTTTGATGACCATACTTCTTCTGGACAGAACCTTAATCTAACTGTTCAGATGGGGCTAAAAGACCTTGTTTTAGCCCATCTTTCATTTCTCAGTTGCAAAAAAGCCCAAGATTTTAAGGAAAAAAGAGGTTGCTGGATCAAAACATTAAATATGACCAGATTCTGTTTTCATGAATTCCTTTGTTGGATATTCGCGGAAGAGTTAGAATGTGACAGAGAATTCTGCTAACATTATGCCGATATTTGCTTCCACTATTAGTAAGGATCATGTGTTTCCCAGTTTCTTTCCCTCTGTACCACCACCAACCCCCTCTTGACAGGTTGGCAAACGGACAGGAGTGAAGTCTTCTCGTCGACTTATAGTTCTGAGATATTAAAAGAGGTGACCAGATGTTATTCGGGAACCCCTTTGAGTGATCCATGGAGCAGTAGGACGCATCATGTGTAGCTGATTAGAACTCATGAGGCAAACGTAGATTACAGCCAGAGAAAGAAAGAGCTCGTGTGGTCCAACAAGCTCATTTCAGTTGAGAAAACTGAGCCCCAGAGAAGAGGAACTTTGACAAACACAAATCACAGCTCTTGTATTTTTAGATGGTGAATATCTCTCTTGTCTGGTACTTCTGCAGATGATCATTCGTTCTAAAGCACCAACTATCATTTTCTCTATTTTCTTTTTTTTTTTTTTTTGTCTTCTTTCTCAGTACTTAAGGCTGCTTGTGATACAACAGTGCAATGGATAATTTGTGCTCACTGAACAATTCATCTGCAGCTTTCTTCCTAGTGTTGAATATGTGGACTCTGGAACTTCTTGGATTTGAACCTCACTGCCTTCTCCACATAAGTTGGACAAGAGACTTAAGCTTCCTGGCCTCAGTTTCCTCATCTTAGTGATAATAGTTGTACCTACTTCATAGATGTTTGGAGAGAATAAATGAGATTGTGTGTATGTGTGTGCACATGCAAAACACCCGCATCAAAGTATACATGTTCAGCACTATGCTGAGCATGTAGTAAATGCTCAGTAAATATAAGCTATTANTGGAGCACTGACTCTTAAACAGCAATAGTTTTGTTCTCCAGGGAAGATCAGGCAACACCTAGGGACACTTTCGGTTGTCACAACTGAGAGATGATACTGGCATCTAGTGAGCAGAGGCCAGGGCTGCCTAAGAAAACATTCTACAATGCTCAGGACAGTCACCCCCCCCAACACACACACAACAAAGAATTGTGTGACCCCAAATGTTTAATGTTGGCCAGGTTAAGAACTCTTGTTAAAAAGTTACTTCAGCACTTTGCTTAATAGTATCTAAGATACTTGACCAGGAGAGGGCACAGATGAGAAGAGTTAGTATATTTATCTGACTTTTATTTGCATGTTTAAGACAGTCGTTCAAGACACAAAGAGGACACTAGAATTTTCTATTTCTATCATAAAATAATATCCATAGCAATTTGGATAAGTACATAGTTTTAAGCATGCATATAAAATTTCAGGTATTTAAAATGTCCAACATTTTCTGTCATAATTGTGTTTTCTAAGTTTCTATTTTCCAAAATTCCATTAACCAGTTCATTCTTCACAGTTCCAAGCTATTAAAATGTTAAGATAACAGCAGCTACAGACATTTACCTTGGCTGACTTCATTGCTAACTTTCCTCTTTAATATCGTATAACCTCTCCGGCACTTAACTTCTGAAACACACTGACTACTTGCTTCGTTATTTATGCCCATGAATCTCTGCGAACAGATATCCTGCTTTTATGCAGATTTCTTTTGGTAATGCTGCTAACGTTGTGTAAGACTTCCTTCAACTCAGCCCTCTCACAATGAAGCCAGTCACAGAATGACTTCATATCTGTGATTTATAGCTTACAAAACACATCTATGACATCATCGCACTCTTCAGGACAGCCTCATGATAACCTGATGTACCTCATAGCACGTCAGGAATTATTAACCTGTTGGAGGAAGGAAACTAAAGCTTAGCAATGTTACAGAGAGCTGGGGCCAGACATAGAACTCCAGTTGTCTGATTCTTGGTCCACTCAACCACATCACCTATTAGTCAGAATGACTTACTGAACATAACTGGTGCCTTTTGTGCTCCTTCCTCCAAGTCCACATGGTTCATTGCTATATCTCCATCTTACACTGCATCACTAGTGCAGACAAAACAATATGCCTCTTTTCTGAGAATGTTATTAAAAGGCTAAATTAACAGACTGCTTCGAGGGACAAAATTTTGATGACCATACTTCTTCTGGACAGAACCTTAATCTAACTGTTCAGATGGGGCTAAAAGACCTTGTTTTAGCCCATCTTTCATTTCTCAGTTGCAAAAAAGCCCAAGATTTTAAGGAAAAAAGAGGTTGCTGGATCAAAACATTAAATATGACCAGATTCTGTTTTCATGAATTCCTTTGTTGGATATTCGCGGAAGAGTTAGAATGTGACAGAGAATTCTGCTAACATTATGCCGATATTTGCTTCCACTATTAGTAAGGATCATGTGTTTCCCAGTTTCTTTCCCTCTGTACCACCACCAACCCCCTCTTGACAGGTTGGCAAACGGACAGGAGTGAAGTCTTCTCGTCGACTTATAGTTCTGAGATATTAAAAGAGGTGACCAGATGTTATTCGGGAACCCCTTTGAGTGATCCATGGAGCAGTAGGACGCATCATGTGTAGCTGATTAGAACTCATGAGGCAAACGTAGATTACAGCCAGAGAAAGAAAGAGCTCGTGTGGTCCAACAAGCTCATTTCAGTTGAGAAAACTGAGCCCCAGAGAAGAGGAACTTTGACAAACACAAATCACAGCTCTTGTATTTTTAGATGGTGAATATCTCTCTTGTCTGGTACTTCTGCAGATGATCATTCGTTCTAAAGCACCAACTATCATTTTCTCTATTTTCTTTTTTTTTTTTTTTTGTCTTCTTTCTCAGTACTTAAGGCTGCTTGTGATACAACAGTGCAATGGATAATTTGTGCTCACTGAACAATTCATCTGCAGCTTTCTTCCTAGTGTTGAATATGTGGACTCTGGAACTTCTTGGATTTGAACCTCACTGCCTTCTCCACATAAGTTGGACAAGAGACTTAAGCTTCCTGGCCTCAGTTTCCTCATCTTAGTGATAATAGTTGTACCTACTTCATAGATGTTTGGAGAGAATAAATGAGATTGTGTGTATGTGTGTGCACATGCAAAACACCCGCATCAAAGTATACATGTTCAGCACTATGCTGAGCATGTAGTAAATGCTCAGTAAATATAAGCTATTATTTTCAAGGATAATATTTAATTTTCACTAACCTGGCTATTTAATTAAATTCAACAAATAAATCTAAGCCAGAAATCAAGCCATAGAATGACTAGAGCAGGAGCCACTACGTCTTTACTGGGCATAGGAGCAACACAAACCACTCATTGACTAGCATGGGATGCGAAACATTGCACTAAGAACTTTTGTAACATTTTCACATGAAAACAATCCAACTCTGTTTTCTTGCTTTCAGAGGAGAAAACTTAACCAAGTCTGAAAGAAGTGAAGTGACTTATCCAAGATTACCTGGAGGCAAGCCAGAAATGGAAGGTATCTGACCACGAAACCCTTTGGATCTAAACCATTTTGTTTTTTTTCCTTCTCTAGAATGTGCCCAGCTATGGATGGTGTGCAATCAGGTTGCCAGCCCATGCACACAGAGAGCAAGGAATGGAATGCAGAACAGCAATCCCCCAATAGACTGAGAATTGGACCACTGAAACATGGCACTAATTTGCTGTAGCATGTGTATTCCACAGACTTTGGTTGTTAAACTTCAAACTTTTGTTACAGGTCTCCTTTTGCCATCTTGATATCTTAATGTCAATATCATTCTACTAAAAATGATTCAAAACAAAACTTATAATGCGTAAAGTCATATGGTGAACTTAATAAAAGTTCACAACTTAATAAAAGAGACAACTTTATGCTGTCCTCATAATAGAAAATGAAAGCATTTTCTTGGTGTCTGACTGCTTCCAAATAAACCCTCTCTCATATCACATGTATTGCTTTTGAGAATCTACACTGACATGATCACATATCCCAGCATCTCATTCTATGGAAAATGTCCATTCAAAGGAATAAGGCCTGGGCTTTTTCAAAGCATGGGAAGCTTAGTAGATGTTGAATAATAATATTGTTAGATATAACAGTGCTCTAATAAATTTTTATTACCTTTTCTTCTGGTTAAGAATATCACTTACACACCCATACACATGTGTGCATGTAAATATATGGTATATGTCTGCTTTTCATAAAGCCTCTAAATAAAACTGGAGATTACCCAATCTGAGAAACTCTAATGTCAATCTTTATTTTACAATCTCCAAAATGTATATCACAAGAAATTGTCATTCATCATGACACTTCACATGTACCACATTGTTTTAATAGAAAAAATCTAAAGTTTCATTATGTTAATGTTGAGCAATGAAAATAAAACATCATAAAAAAATAAGCACTTTTTGGTGATTGGCTCTGGCAATTTTCTGTCAGCTTCAAGCACAATAAAAGCACACTGAATGGAAATGGAACAAATGTGAGGAATCCAACAGTACCAAAACTATTTTACCGGATCCCTGGAAATCTAGTGTTAATAAGTGTCAGGCCAAATAAAATACAACTTACCCAATAAACTATGTAATAATGTAATTGTTCCAGAAGAAAAAGTTCTAGAATGAGTCTTCATATATACAAATGCTGAAAGCAATCTATCCAAATAACATTTTCTCATTCAAAGTGATAGAGTGACTTGTTTAACATTTAATAAATGATTTAGGTCAGATTCAAAATTGAGGACTGTTACACAGCACATGCAACATATAGGCTCATCAATAACTTTGATGAATTTTTCTTTTGTAGGTAACACAAATACAGAGTTGATGCACTAACAGGAGAACCGTGTAGCACATTATCATCATGCAGACAAAGAAAAAAACAGACACATATACAACAGTGCTGTGAATAACCTGACATTTTTTCCTGTATCCAGACACGTATTTATCGGGCATTTGACTGAAAATGTAGATTGGTATAAGAAGGAAGTGTAGATTTAGCTTAATATAAAGTATCTTCATCTGAGGAAGTAAACTAATTCTCCGAATGTGTCAAAACTTACACACTTAGAAGACTTTATCCAAATTTTTTTTTCTCTTCTCCATTTGTTGTTGAAAGTTTTTTTATTGCAGCAATTCTTTCTGAAATGCAACAACTATTCGTCATGGAGTGTGGTATGCTAACCAAGATATAATAATTTTAGTATGATAAACCTATAATAAAACAGTCAATACATATTTATTGGATTGGGTTATACTTAATATTTTTACACCAAAATGCCCCAGAGTAGACCATTCTATATGAAGATGGACAAAAAGCATCCCCCTTTAATGTGTTAAACTTCAAAGCATGCATCCATTCATTGACAAACCACTGAAAAGAAAGGACATGCCAGCTAGATATGACTCAACAATTTTCTTTATTTTCTTAACAGATTATCCAGGTAATAAAATGTATACATTTTCTACGGGATGATTAAAGATATTTTCATCTATCTATCTTGAGACAAGTAAATATACTATTCTTAAGTATATCCTACACTTTAATAAAAAATAACTTTGAAATACAGGTAAATTTCACTAAATTTTTTCTGTTTTGTGTCAAAGAGTTTAGATTTTGCCCAAACCCTGACTTTTGAAACTGTGATTTTCCTTTACTATTCCGCTTCTTTTACAATCCCAGAACAGAAATTGCCCAGTAACCACAAAATCTGAAATGATGGCCCAAACTGGCTTTATAACACCTCTTTTTATATATCTGGTTTTTGTTTTATTTTGCCTTTTGTTAATATAGTAGTTAATAAGTATTTTGCTGAAGAATGAACCTCCAGTTCTAGTTAGGGTTTGCAGGCAATAGGGGTGTGAATTATATTCAACATGTTTTACAATATACTGAATTGCAAGATAGCTATTTTTTCCCAGTCTTCTGAGAGTATCTATGTTGTTACAAACTTCAATGCCTGGGTATTCCTGATTAGGTCTTTTACATTCATGTTACAGAAATGGGCACTTTCCACTCTCCAAGAGGGCAATCATCATCTAAGTTATGATATATGACTTTGTCTCAAGGGTTCATGTGATCGGCAGGGAAAAAAAAATGAGTGCCCCCCTTTCATTCGGGTTTTGGGACCTCTGGATCTTTTTAGCCCTAATACCCCTGATTCTCTGTTAGCAGAGGCAGTTCTGTGCCCTCTACACTGACGCTGCCCACACTCTTGGCTGCACATCCCTGCTTAAGTCCATGCAGGTTTCTCTTTGTTCTGTTGTCTGTGCAGACAACAGTCACCCGACTGTAGAGAAAAAGTGCTAGACTGGAGCTGTGAACACATAAGTAAAATATTGTTGAATAGTGCCTAAGGAAATAGAAGACATTATTTTAAATTATCTCGATCGTAAAATCCAAGTGAAGATTTGGCAATATAGCTGCAAAAATTCTCAAAACCAGTTATTCCTTTTAAATAAAAACAAAAATGAGAAACAGTTAACTATTAGAAATCCCACCTGGTGCTTTTCCTGTGTTAATGATGCTTCTTAAATTGCATGTGGGTAAATGGTAATTTTGTCTCACACCATTAAAAACTAATGGAACCCTTGATGATAAGAAATGCCATAGCTAGCTTGTTGGAAAACGTTTAATTAATAAAGTAATAAAATTATTGTAAACTAGTGCAGTTTCAGGGAGAATTCAATGGGATATAAAACAGATAAAACATCCTAGAGAGTTTGTGTAGGAAATAAACATTACTATATAAAATACCATATAAAGGGGTTTGTGTCACATAGAATTAAAATTAGCTATTATACTAATAAAAAAAGATCATTCTTTCTGAAAAAAAAAAAAAAAAAACCCACTAGAGAACATAGCTTATAAAAAGCTGGTTTTCATCATCTAAGAAAGTATCTAAATTACAAAAAAGGGGAGGTTATTATATTTTTCCATAAGATGAAACTTAGAATTTAGGCATAAGTATATGCATAGTAACCTTAAAAATGATCAAATAATCGGTTAAAATGAAAACATTACATTCTCTTCCCTTTTAATTCTTTCAATTTAGGTTAATTCTTTAGATTATCTCCTACATTTTTTCCAGTATATTTAACATTTTTGTCAGACTTTGAAACTTGCTCAAGGTATAAATCACTAAATTATGAAAATTCTAATGGTCAGCCCAGTCTTTCCTTGACTCTGTAATGTAGTGTTTATTCTTTTTAAATTCTTTAATCCTCTTTAGCATTTATATTACACCAAGGCAAACACTACAGTTTATAAGGGACACAAATTTAATGTCCTCACAAACATCAGGAAAATTAAGGAAACTTCAGTCAAGAAAAAAATCTCAATAAACAAAAAGACTTTAAAACTTAAATTACCCTTTTCACCATGACAGTGAAAGTTGCTTTTGTAATGGCTGTGGCTTCTAGATTCTCAGTATTTGTAGAAATAATATCGATTTTTAATCTTTCCTAATTTGAGTCTTCATGTATTCATTCACACATGCTTGGATGTATGATGCATTCCTTCGTTAATACCAAAAATAAAACCAAGCAATTTCTGTGTTCTAAATGCGGCCACAGGGGAGAAAGTAATAAATAAGACAGTGATCACTACTTTCATGTCATCTATACTTTAGTCCTTACTGCCATGTTATGGTGAAGTTAGACAAGTTTCTCCTTTTTTCAGAGACCATCTCACGATCTTTCCAATTGTCATTCTTACACTTTTGGTTAATGAACTCTCTGTTTATGAATTTTTCACTAGACCTTTTATCCCTAGTTTTCTTTATTAAAACTATTCTACTTGCGATCTTGAGGAGGAGGAGGTGTCTTGTAACAAACTTGCAAATCATAAACTGTAAGGAAAAGTTTGACTTCAACGTAAGAGGAACCTCTCATAATCAATAAATGAATGATAACATAAAAATTAGCAAAAAGAACTTTAACAAATAATTTGTAAGAGAGAATATGGAAAGAAACAAAAATGTAAGATAAATGGCATCATTAAAAACAAAAGATACTCAAATTAGAGAAGGATAAGCTTTTTTTCCCATATCTCACAGAGAAAGAAAAAATAAAAGTTGATTACATCAACATAGGTAATAATACCTGGAGAAAAGTATTTTCATACTTAGTTGGCAATACATTTGAGGTGTTAATTTGAAAATACTTATCAAAATTAAAAACATATGTAACCTCTGACCCAAAAGTTCCACTTAGAAATTTATCAAAATGAATGAATGGAAAAATACATAAATAAATGTATACAAGAATACCCAAAGCAACATTGTTAGCTGAAACTTTAGGGGAAAAAATTAATAAGGAACTGGGTGAATAAGTTATACATATACAAAATTAAAACATCATTAAAGGCTGACTGTCTATATATCTTCGAGGGAAAGATATCCATAACATTGATAATTGAAAAAGGCAGCTTATGGGAAACTATGTATAATTTGACACCATTAAAAAATATGTGTGTGTCTATCTGGAAGATGCAACCTAAACTTTAACCATTGTTTCTAGTGATGGAATTATGGCACTTTTGATTTTACATTTTATACATGTCTATCTTCACTATTGTTTGCAATGAGTATTTATTGTTTCTAAACAAAAAAAAAATTATCCCCCTTAAAAATGTAAAAGTCCTTGTACTCTCAAAAATGCAAAAATGTAAATAATTACTGTGTATGCATGTGTGCTCCGTCATGTCTGACTCTTTTGCGACCCCCATGGGCTGTAGCCCACCGGGCTCCTCTGTCCATGGGGTTCTCCAGGCAAGAACACTGGAGTAGGTTGCCATTTCCTCCTCCAGATCTTCCTGACCCAGGAACTCATGTTTCCTATATTGGCAGGTGAATTCTTTACCCCTGTGCCACCTGGGATGGCAAAATGGAACTGTCTGGTTCCATTTTCAGGATGCCAAGATCAACAGATTAAATTCCAAAAAGCTAAATTCTTTGGCTTTTTTGGTGAGTCTGAAGTTTTCTCATTGTCAAAACCTTCGAAAACGTTCATATTTCTAGGACTAAATGTCATACCTGGAGAAGAAAGAAAATGCCTAACATTTATATCAACACATCTTATACTTTTCTGTAACACAGGGAGAAGTCTCCTTGAGAATTCAAAGTAGTGTTTCTTCAGACAGTACAGCAAGAAAGTTCATTTTAGAATCACATTAGCTTTGCATATGGTTCATCATTAGTCATAGAATATAGATGGAGGCCTGGGATTTTTTTAATTTAGATACCCAGTAGGGCTAAAGATACCACTGAATAACTTACAGTCATTTGGGAATGTCGTGTATATCGAATTTAAGAAACTTCAGCCTACTAGATACTGTCATGCAGAAATTCTTGAATGCTTCAGTGTTCATAAACCAGCGGTTCAGATTACCACAGAGCACACCCCAGCACCATTAACTCCAGGAATTCACACCAGAAATTACTAAGAAGGCCGTGTGACCACTCACAGGACCCCTCTCTCCTCCTTATGACACCAAATGGGAGCATGTCATCAGCCACAAGTAAGACTGGCTTCTTAATGACTCTCATCTTCATACTCAGCCACACCTTCAATCTCAGCTCAAACCAGAATGTCTCACCTGGCTTTCTGGCCTCATGGCCCTAGCATTAGGTCCTTCTAGTCCATTCTCCTGATTGTTATTTCTAAAAGACTGACTGGATTACATGACCTTCTTACTCAAAACTCTTCTGTGAATGCCCATTACTCTCCTAAAATCCAAATCCTTGAAATCAAGGCCTTTGAGCATGTGAACTCTGTTCACCTCCCCAGCCTTACCACTTGCTAGACCTTCCACACACACACTAACTACAGACATTATCACATGATTGCTCTTCTTAGGATGCGCTAGGCTTTTTCTGTCTTGCTCATGCACCCATGCCTTTTCACATACTCTTCCTTCTGCCTAGAAGCCTTCTCTTCCTTCTCTGCCTATCTCCCTCAGCTTACTTACTCATCCTCCAAGCTCAGGTGTCACTTTCTCCAGAAAGCTTTCTTTGAACTGCTTCTCCACCAAGATTCAGGCTAAGTGTAGGAATTCTAGAGGAATCCTACAGCCCATTATTCAGGATGAAGCTATCCCCTCCTTATCATATGATATTCTAATAATATGTTCACTCTTCTGTTTCTCTTCTAAGCCTGAGACAGGAATACACCTGGCATAGTTCTTGAAACATACTAAACTCTCAAGAAGTTCTTGCAGACTGACAAAATTAATGAGTGAATGATTGAGAAATGCATTACCCTGCATCTAGGAAACCGATACACAGCCAAATATCAAAATTTTCACTGATAATGTAAAAATGAAAATCATTAGTGACTTTCACCACCCATTAAATAAACCAACCTCCCGTGCACTCTGGTTGACCAAAGTCATTTTTGAAAGTGAAATGAGAAGCAAATGTATTCCTAGTGAGACTTGCTGGTAGAGTTTGACACTGAAACACCATCAGTATCCAGATTAAACTTCAATTACATTAAGTGGTTTTGTATCTACCCTGATGTACAGCTCTAGGACCACATGTATTAATGATAATGGTGCTTCTAGTGACAGTCAAATAAAAATATGTCCTCAACGTATGTTACTAGGCTGGAGGGAATCTCTTTTCCTTGCAAAATGTCTGGATTTATGTACAATCTGAATAGTAACAGCAGCTTTCTGGTGTGATGAAGTTAGTCAACACACCATGTAGCTGTGGGTTTGAAGGGAATGATATCCACAAGCAGATGGACAGATGAGTCTGGCCAAAAAAAAAATAAGAGTAGAGGAAACTCTTAACAGCAAAGATCATTCAAGAGGCAGAGGAAGATAAAAGATGCTGTAAGGGGCCGCTGCAGGATGGAAGTGACGGCTCTGCACTAGGAGTTTGTCTGTCTTGGCTCCAGTCAGCAAAGTGAACACATCTCCTCCAAACTGCCAGCATCCAACGTGTGTCTGTGTATGTTTGAATGTGTGAAGATGAAGATAATTCTTTTAATAGCCATTTAAACATTGTAAAGTCAAGTCACTCAGTCGTGTCTGACTGTGACCCCATGGATTGTAGTCTACAAGGCTCCTCCGTTCATAGGATTTGCCAGACGAGAGTACTGGAATGGGTTGCCATTTCCTTCCCTAGGGGATCTTCCCAACCCAGAGATTGAACCCGTGTCTCCAACATTGCAGGCAGACACTTTACCGTCTGAGCCACCAGGGAATCCTCTAAACATTTTAAGGTACAATATAAGTATAAGAAAATGTTACCATCAGATTATTGTTGTCAAAGAAGTATGATTGGAAAAGATTGCTGATCACCCACACATGTTTCAGTTTACACTTTCACCTTGTTGTTGTTCAGTTGCTAAGTCGTGTCTGACTCTTTGCGACCCCATGGACTGTAGCTCACCAGGCTTCCCTGTCCTTCACTAACTCCCTAGAAACATGCTAAAGGATTTCATGCAGAAAAACAGCAACAATAATTTTTTACCTCTATCTTTTACTAGCATCTAGCTATTTTAACTACCTTCTCTCTCCTTTACTTGAGAACTAAGTTCCTCAAGTGAATATGACGAAGTTACTTATTTCCCACTGTATTGATGCTTTGGGTCTCAATATTCTAACAGCCACTAGAGCATGCCTTTCAAGCCTCCTCTTCTTCACTCTTCTGTGATACACCATGTGTTTACGGCCTCCCACTTCTCGACATGCTCTCCTTTGATTTCCATTTTCTCCTTGTTTTCCTCCTACATCATTGCCCTTTCTTCTCAGTCTCCTTTTAGAGTTATCTTCTTCTGTTTGTCCCTTAAGATCAGTCCCCTACTCCAACCACATACACACGCCCAGAACCACCTGTGAAAAAAGACTTCTCATCTCATCTTCCCTACTATTCTTGGGCAGATTATCTGAAGTTTTTTTTGTTTGTTTGTTTGTTTTTGGTTTTTTAACTAAGGGGAGATTTAATCCTCCTCTAAAGTGTGCGTGTGGATTAATAATAATGAGAGAAGTGTAAACACTAAAACTTTTTAAGAAGGTTTCAGCAAAAGTATTGTTGGAGAGGAGAAGGTGTAAAGGTGTTAAATTCCTATCTTCCATACAAAGAAATCAGTAAATCACATTTCAAACTGAAAAATGAGGAGTCTGTAGTATCAGTTAAGTTATTTTAAATATGGAGGTAAACACCAGGGGGAAAATGTCAGCCAGAAGAGTTGAAAATGTTTCTCTGCAGAGTGAGAACTGCAGGAAGTCAGAAGTGTTTTGGGCAAAGGACTGCTGTTTTTCACAATACCTCCTATGATACCATTTGGCTCTTTAAACTTCGTGCACATTCATATAAAAGGTGATAGGGATAACATTCCAAACCACTAGTTTCCGTATATATAAAATCAGTATTTTGATATAAAATTTGCCTAAATGAAAAAAGATAACTGGAACCATTCCAAAGCAGACCTCCAAGAATGGAGCAATAAAAAAGAAAAAAAAAAAAAAATGCTCGAATGGCAGTTGAAGGAGGAGACGAAGCGATAACTGCCGTCTGGAAAAAATAAAGAACCACACACCTCTTTTCTATTAAACACAAAACTGTACTATAGTAACCAGTTCCTAAGTATTACTAACACCTCTAAGCAGCTCTTGTGCTTGCCAACAGGAATCTCCCAGGTAAAATTCCATCTGACAAATTTTGTTTCTGACATTGTCTATTCTAAGTCTGTTAGATTCTTTTTTTAGTGTTTTTTTTAATGGAAGTATAGTTGATTTACAATGTTGTGCCAGTTTCTGCTGAACAGAAAAACGACTCAGCTATACACATTTGGTAAGTCTATTAGATTCTCAATTTAGATGGTGAGGTAATATCACAGCCTTGTCTATTAGGTCACTTATTCTGGCAGATACCACATTCAGTATAAATCTCTTAACTCTACACACTTTAAGAAATTCCAAATATAAACATTTTTTAATAATGTAACAAGGGCTTCCTATTTATATGACATACATCTTTTGTGTAAAATATATTATAAAAGAAGTAAGCACAGAACTTTAAACAGACTCATATCTATTCTATGTTGTAGGATATATATTGCAAAGCTCCAATGTGAAATCTGGTAAAAAGCCTTTGGGGCTTTACAAGTGTTATTGGATTCCAGTCCCAATAATCAGTCTAATGTATCTTGTTTACAGACATTCCTGATTAAAAAACATAGAAGAACAAGACAGGAGGTGAAGGCAAGGAAGGAGCATTCATTAGCAATCTCAAACTAAAAGGTAGTCATAATCCATAAACTATTGACCCAATAGACAGAAATTTCCCTTTGTTTTAAATCAATTAACAATTATACAGGAGCCATTAAAAAGCCATCATGCTTATAAGCCATTACAGTGTGTACCTATCGTGTATCGATCAGCATGCGGTCAGTTATTAATTGATGACATCATCACTCCAAACCTCTTAAAGGTTTTGGTGCCTTAAAGAAACACACCACCCACCAGAGCCAAGTACTTGACACCTGACATGCTCTATAGCTTCAAGCAGAAAGTATGTATTCTCATAGACCCTCTGTTTGTCATTCTAACGCATCAGTGAAGTCCATACTGTATGGTGTGTCTTCCAAAATATCCCATCTCATTTTATAAGTACGTCATATAAATCTCTAATGACACAATAGTTTTAACATCATTCATATGTGTGGCAGCAGCAAGTTAACTTCTCAGAGCATATCCAACATGAAAAGTACTGTCATTTGCAATGTATGTACAATGACTGCCATCTAAAGCTAAAATACCTCTTTTATCCTGCACATCCTCTGACACTATTCCTAAAGTATCTAACAAAGTGGGACCTAAAACTATGAAAACACAAACGCTACAAGATCTATAATAGCAAATGTGTTTTCCTTAATGCAATATAAACCAGAATAATATTTTTAAATATATTATTTTATTTTTATTATCACTCTTAAAAGATTGTCTCTTTAGCAGGCAAAGCTGTTTTTAAAACTTTGAGAATAAAATTTTTAGTTCAACTTGCATCACAGATCCAAGAGAACTAGCATAAGACCCTAAATCATACTGTGAAATTGAATCACAGAAGTTAACTTAAATATCACAGTCTGCTAAAGGATAACACATTGACACAATGATAAAAGTCATATTAAGTGTACAATAGGGTTATAAAGTAAAAGCTACCCCAGGGAATCTGAAAATCTTTTAAAGAATGTTAACATCATCTTTCTTTCTAAATCAAATTAACCCTCTGACTAAGATAGATACACTACAAAATAACTAATTATTATTCACTCCTCTCACATTATTCCTAATCATGGAGAAGCTAGTTATTTGGTGTTCTCCACAAAACTGTTTAAATAATACAGAAATTTAATTAACGTGTCTTCTTTCTGCAATTGTATATCCTGGTTTTTTAAAAAAATAAGCTTCCCAATCAAGTTTCATTAAATAAGCACAAGCATGAGACAAAATCACCTGAATTAAAATTCTACATTTTTCCACTCCCTTCTCCCCTGGGATCATAGCAGATTCTTCACTGTCCTCATTCAGAGTCACTGCAAAGAGAAGTCTGGACAAGTTTGAAGTAATGTACAAACACATTAAGTATGCAGTATTATCTACTTGCTTTACATTGTTATGGGCTCACTGCTCAGCCTGGAAAATGGAATAGAAAGCATCCTTGTAAGATGATATTATTATTATTTTCATCATCATCATTTTCATTATTTTGCCACAAAAGAGTTGTCTTTCATTAGGGTAGAGACCATCCTGAAATAATGATTACAACATGAGAAGACAGGGCAAGAAGCAGGTTAAATAAGGCCCCATTGTCTGGGGCTCACAATAGAAATCAGGTGTATTTGCCTTTATGGAAGATTTTGGTTCACGGAATAGTTTTTTGTGTAATATTTTTTTTTTACCACGACCAAGATACACTTACTTCTTCCATAAAGGAAGACATCTTTTTTTAATAAAATTGGCAGTGAGGTTATGTGTAAGGCAAATTGTGACTGAGCCAATAATCTGTCATTCTTACCATCCCGAATGTTCACATGAGGATATAAACAGAAAAAGAAGCCACTTCGTATGTAAAGAAAAAGGAAGACGACGCTTCCTCAAGATCTCAAAAGCTCAGATTCACACTCGCCGGGGGGGAAGAGCGAGGTGAGCAACAGAGAAGTCATGGGGGGAGAGAGGAAATATTAACAATGAGGACAGACTCTGCAAACAATTTCTCAGAAGAGACTTTAAAGTCGAAACAAGCCTGGTAACACTGCTCTCATTTTACATATGATAGAAAAATCACACTATGTGGTCCTGAAGCAGGTTAAAAGCAGGCTTTTCTTCAGGAAGAATGGTGCAACTTCTAATCTCAGGGCCATGAGGTGACTGGGCTCCAAATGAGGTCACGGCAAATTCTCCCCTCCATGTCCTTCCTCCTGTCCCTGATTCAAGGTGAAGTCCATGGCAGTTGAAAGACCCCATTCAGTGCTTTGGGTACATCTCATGACTTTGCTAATTATAAAGAAGTTGAAGGATTTAAAAAGAATACATCTGCTGACTAGAAAAAAGGAAAATCACATATATATTTATTTATTTATTTATTTATTTATTAGCTATTTGGAGCAGATCATTTTATTGGCACTTATTTTAGATGTCACAGCCAGGCAGTCAGCATTTGTAGGTTCAGAAACCTACCACTAAAAATCTTAGTTTACCTAAAAAATTGCAGCTATATCTGAGTTTACCTAGAAAGAAGTATATAGACTCTCTTCTTGTTCTGAGGTCACAGGAGAAATGGGGCTCAAAGGAATAAAATGTATTAAGCATCCATCTTCAAGTGATATAGTAAGTGATTTGTGCATTGGTTTCTCCCAGTAGTTTCCCTGTTTTAGCGAAGAGGATTCGGAGGCCCAGGCAAAACCAGAGCTCATTAAGTGCTGAAGGCTGGGTTGAACCCAGTTCTTGCTGACACTGAAGTGATTTCCTCTCCACTTCACTATCCTTCCTTAATTGCATTTGGTTGGGGATAAGCCTGTACATTACAGAGCCTAAGCAAGAATAACAGCATAAGCCGCTGCTGCTGCTGCTAAATCACTTCAGTCGTGTCCGACTCTGTGCGACCTCATAGACGGCAGCCCACCAGGCTCCCCCGTCCCTGGGATTCTCCAGGCAAGAACACTGGAGTGGGTTGCCATTTCCACTCCTATATTTACTGTTATTGTTGGTATTAATACTGATTTAAAACAGGGGTCCAAATTCAGACAGATGATTATGATCCCTGGTCTGCTGCATATCATCTGACATAGGACTTCTTGGCATACAGTAGGTGTTTACTATTTTTTTGAGGCTTCTTGACAAATACATAAAACAACAACCAGCCCAGCAGATATGGGTCACCTGTATTTCAATAGTTTCTCTCAATAGTAAAAAACTTTACTTTTCCACTAAGACTTTGACATAGTTTTTTTTTTTTTTAAAAATCAGTCAAGATGAAATGGAAAGCCATTATTTATGCCTCTTCAAAAACCCCAAACCTGTAATTTAAAAACAACAAAAATGGCAAAATTAAACTTGATAGAAGCATGAATTTTCATGTACACAAACACACCATATAGCCATGTGCGCTTTAAGGGAAATGTTCCCTGTCTTATGAAAGTGAGGCAACTTGTTATGATTTGTGCACACTTCCATGAAATACCAAAGAGGGAAAAAAACCCTCCTGTCACTTGTCAGCTAGTTCAGTCACTGCTGCTGTAGAGGTACCATAACATATGCACGTCCCCTTCTGAAAATGTATCAAAAGGGGCTTTGGTAAACTCCTGTACAAGCATTTCATATGTGTTAAAGCCAAAATGACTTAAATTCTCTGCCCTGATGGATCTGCACATCAGATGTATAACTGATTAGTGACAACTGACACAGAAACAGAGAAAATGTTCACTGTTAGGACGAGCACAACGATTCATGCAAGAGTGCCATCAGGATGGCATACTATACTTTCTGTACATACAGCAAGTGTGTTCCTCTGCTAAGAGAAAATTCTAGTCAAAGAACTTAGCTTTTTAAGTACTTAATCTTCAAACTAACTTGGAAATATTTAAAAATTCTTATCAGTTTAATATCAATTTCATCAATAATACCTTAAAAATATAAAAAATGTTCTACTCTTCAGTTAAAAACAATTAATTCACAAATTTCTCAAAGGCTTACTCTGTGGAGTGTGTTCTTCTTTAAAGCATAAGTGATGGGGCAAAAATGCTAGTAGCATACAGAGGCTAAATGTAAATCGATCTGAGTATACACATTACTCAAATAATGAACAGTTCTGAAAGATATCAAAGGACAGGTACAATTCTGCAAGGGTGAGTGACTAAGAACAAAATAGAGCGCATGCATCAGAGAAAAAGATAATATTCTTTCTATACGTGAAAGACAAATCCACCAAGCACTGAATTCTTCAATTTACTTTTTATTTGTCCTTAGGAAAGTTACCACGAATACTTCACTACCACATGGAAAATATGATATATCATTAAAAATAAGAAATTATTTAACTCAAGCATGAGACAGACTTAAACAATTTTCTTCTCTAAGAAAAGGTAAAACTAGGCTAAATGAATAATTTCCAAAAGTTCTTACATTGGCAAAAACTGCATGTGCCCTTGGCCACAATTTTTTTTTTTTACTTTTTACGATATTTTTCTACTTTTGAGGAAGTTTTTCTCTCCCTAAATGTAGATGATTCATTTTGAGATGCTTTCTTCAGTATATATTAAGGAAAGTCAGTCGTGTCTAAGCTTTCTGATAAAACACAATACTGGATGATGCCCGTCCCCCGCCCCTCCTACACACACACACATTTCCTCTTCTGAAGTATGTCCTGTTTCATTTCTCTTCCCCTAAAGGCTTACCTCTCAACCTCTACCTACCCAGATCCCAAAACTCTGCTGGTTTCAACCTCCTGGGAAAGAAAGCCTCCCCCTGCTATTTTCTCTGCTCCTTCAAAACCCACTAAAGAGGTGGATGAAAGAACATCTTAAATCAGTCCGCCTAAAACAAGTGCCTTCTTGGCGCCATCCTAAATGCTTCAGCAACTGCCAGCCTCCAAAAGACATGAAATACTGTTGGGAGGGCGCGAGGCCATTGCTGCCGCGTCTTATGTGCGCAATGAGGAGCCAACAGCAGAGAACGCGAAGGTACGAACTTCTTTTAACTACCAGGTTTAGTGGTAGACCAGGATCCATTCCCAGTTCTACAACTATTCAATGTAATTTTTTTTTGTTCCTTTCCCCTCTTCCCCTCCTCCCGTTTCAGGTAGTACTTGAACCAAAAAAAAAAAAACAATTGTTGCGGATGCCCCATCTCCATGAGGTCGTGGTGCGCGTGTCCCGCCTCAGGCTTCTCCGTTTCCCACGCGGGGCTGCCTGGTGCGCCTCCATGCTTGGAGAGCTCTGCACCCCCGCGCTTCCGGCCCAATGCCAATACCATATTCTGACTTCTGTGCGGAAGCCAGCCACTCCAGAAGGCTATGTATTTCAAGTTTTCCATACCAGAAGAACTGCACATGGGTGAAGATGCATTTCATCAGCCCTGCAAGAAACAAACACCAAAGCAAAACCCCGGAGCAACTGCATCACTTTCTTCAAGTGAGAACCGAAAAAGCCAAAATTCTGGGCCTTCCTAGGGTTCATTCCTCGGGGTTTTCTTTTACCAGAAATGGCTTTTGCGTTTTTCTTTTTACAAAAGAAGAATAAAATCACGTAGAATTTATACAAATGTTTGTTTGTTCCTGTTTTTACTTTCTTAAGGCTACTTTTTATTGCTCTAGCCATTGGCACTAATGTCCTTGGTATTTTTCTTGTAACTCTCTTGTGTGATGTGTTTTTAGCATGTTTTCATACCCTCTTCTCAGTGCTGTAACACATAATGGAGGTTTCCAATCTCTGCCTACATTATTTGCCAGAGATGGTTTACAGAAAACATGGCCAACCTATGTGGAATGTAACATCTGAGGAATATTTCTTAGGAGAGAGTAGCTCACAAGGAGAGACTGTTTTTTAAAAACAAAAGCCCACGTGCCTGTTAACGGTTTACCAGAATGTTACCTCATAATATAAGCTGGTTACCTTTTGCACCAGTTCCTGATGTTAGTGGGGGTGACAAAAAAAACTGCAAAATAGGAAGGAACAATATTACAAGCCAACCTGTTGATATTCTGAACAAGAAAGCTCCTTATACTACACTAAGTTAAACACTATAATATAACATTTGGGCAATATTCTAATACAATAGGAAGGCCCCTAAGGCTTAAATTCTGATCCACTTACTTCTGATCATTTTTATGATCCAAAGTAGTTCTCGCTCTAATATAAAACATATTTCCAACCACCTACTAGTTACGAAAGCCATTAAATTCTTGAAGATTGAAGGTGGAAAAATAAATTGTGTGTATTTTAGACCCCGAATGATCTTCCTATAGCAATTTTAGAACGAACTATGAAGAATTCTGCAATTTTAATCTCCTCAGTAGCTTCCCATTACCAAACAAGCACAGCGCCACGGTACAAATGTAGATGTTACATGTCATCTTGATCTGCTGCTTTTTTCTTTCATTAAAGCTTTAATGCAGCAATTATGGCTACGTTGCCCTATAAAAAAAGGAAAAGGCAGTTTACTTTAAAAAGTGAAATTGCATAGCCTACTATTTAATTATACACAAATGTAAATGGCCTATTTTTCCATAACTGGTTATTACAGCACTGTTTTACTTTCTGAGTTTTCACAATCTCTAAAACCTACAAAGCTTCCTGCTATATAATTGTTTTGTTACATTATTGTTTTCATCTTATTTTTTCTTTTAATGTGAGTGCAGCGGGATAAATCTTGGTTTTAAGCCAGCCACTACTTCATCTACTTAAGCTTTTATAGATGAAGATTGCTGTAATTATCAGAATACCCGCTTATTTCTGAAGTATTATCCTGGCAACCTGCTGGCATTTACAACCAATTAACAAGCTTTGCCATTAGTTGCATAAGGGGTATCGCAGAGTAAACCCATTGTGTGCTAATTTTCTATTTTAGATAATCAGTTTGGCCATCCAGAATGGAAAGAAGAAGAAAAGAAAAGGTTTGACACTCAGTGGTAGACATGTAAAAATTACTGCGTGCCCCCTAGAGACAAAGGTATCCTGCAACTCAGTGATTGCTTTGTTGCCGTCACTATTGGTTCTTAAGTATTTCCTTTTGTCTCTTTTGGAAGAAAAAAAAAACAAAAAAGTGGGGATTCAGGAAAGTAATCATGTCCTGTCTCACACACTCTCGGTCTTTTAAAACTGACTAGCTTCTCTTGCTATCCTGCCCATAATTTGACCAAATTGTACGTGTTAAATACCACCCCCCAAGAAACAGACATTGAGCACTAGTTCTTTGGGGTTTTTGGTTCTTTTTAAAAAAAATGCCTTTCAACCTTTTTTCCCTCTCCACCTCCCCCACTTGCCATTAGAATAAATTAATGCATGGGCTTCCACCGACTGGGCTGCCTTAAAATTAGCCTGCATGCTGGGTTTAGTTAAAGTGGTGTGCTGTTGTCTATTGCTCTGTTTAAACAGTCGCTGATATTAATATGTACCGAAGTTTGGTCTAAATCAAGGCAAAAAGCTACAGTTCTGTTTTGCTCTTAAAGCTTAAGACTCACCCCGGAGAGTAAATGTCATCACCAGCCCGAGAATGTCAGCCTCAGGCCACAGGAGACCTCCCTGTGTTCAGAAAGACTCTCTCCCCTTGAGTCTTCGGCAATACTAACAATTACTTCATCCCAGTTCTCTCTGCTTCTATCTGTAAAGTTCTCCTAGTCTCAAAGCTGCGTCCCCACTCCCACTCCCAGATGATCCCTAATCAAATGTAACTGTTCTCTGTGAGGGAAAGCACAGACTGGCATTTTAAAAGTACCAGTATTGACCAGTACCCATTCTTGGCATTTGTAAACCTCTTTGGCCATAGAGCTTCTGAAACTGCCATGCCACCTTGCGCTTTAAAATCATTGTCTTCAGCATTTCCAACATGGGTTAGTAGGTCTCTATTTGCAGCAAAACAGTCTACATCAGATCAGCATCCTCCTTGCTCTGTAAATTCTCAAGAGACTTGTATACAACAGTAGAGTTGTAAAGTACCCATCTCTAAGGACCCACTTTACCCTGGATTAATTAACTGCCTCACACACACACAAATTCACAAGGAATCACCCACTATCCCATGCATCAAGTTAAAACCCCCAATTTCTGTCCAATCATTTGCTCACAGATGCAGGTAATGAATGTGTCTACAGGCAGAGCCACATTATCAGGGCATGACACCACCATAACAGACTTGTCTGTCTTTATAACCAAATTCACAACTCGTTATGGCATTTATATTTGAACAGATCTTTCCAGCAAATGAAGACATTATTATGCTTCTCACAAATACGGCTTATTGAAATCAGAAGGAGACACATTCTTTTCAAGGTTTGTTATATTCTTATACTACTGTAAAATTCTTATGAAAAAAAATGCTAGCTAACTTTCCACTTTCACAGCACAAGGACCTAAATGCTCATGATTTGTGCAAAGAACTACCCAGTCTCACCAAAGAGATTGAAAAAAAAGCTTGGAGAGGGAGAGAAGAGCCAAGAGAAAAAGATGGGAAGTTATTATTCTTATCTTGGACTTTTCAAGGTGCCTATGCTGAGCAGCCTAATACTGTAAATCCCATTGTTATTTTAACAGACTTTTATTGTAAGAGTTATTAAATTATCTATTTTAACTGTATTGGTTTCCTAGTAAAGAAATTGCTGATTTCAAAATTTATTGAGTGGGATTTTAACCTTGCTTGACCTATTGGAGCTGTAGTGAAGAAGAGAAAGAAAACAACCGTAAACTGTCTTTGGGGAGATGGTGCAGTAGGTTCAACAGGTGATATGAGGAGCCTTCCTGCAGTCTTGCTCCCACAACTAGGACGGCCACAGCTACACCATTTTTGCATCTGAAAGACATTTATTTTTTCTTCTTTTATGTGCTCTATTTGCCTGCATCTCAGACGTTCTAGAGCTGTAAAAATGGGGTTTTCCCCAACAAATATTTAATCTCAGTAACTGCAAGCATCGTCTCGGGGGTGCAAGTCTTTCTGCCTCGCTCTGTGATCTTGGTTAAGTTACTTTTCTGTACTCAGTTTTCTCAGTTTTTCTCATCTGTAAAGTATGAGACTAATTGCCTCATAGGATTGTTGTAATAATTAAATATAATAAAGCATGTAAAATGTTTAGCACAATGCCAAGCACATAGTAATACAAGTTGTAACTTATTGTCCTACCATTTTAGTCATGTATTAGTGGTTATGCTAACCACTATTGGGCCATTAAGATCAGAGCAAGATCCAAGTAAAAGACACTGGAAGAATCCAGAGAGGAAGAATTTACAAATATTTCAACATTTTCTCCTAAGGGTAATACCTATGACTTTGATTTTGTTTGTTGTACAGGTAAGCCTTAGGCTAAAAAGATTCCTGCCAAAGATAGCTAATCTCAGTTGCAACATAACAGTAAGTACATGTGTGTGTGTGTGTGTGTGTGTGAAAGTTGCTCAGTTGTGTGCAACTCTGCGACCCCATGGACTATAGTCAATGGAATTCTCCAGGCCAGAATACTGGAGTGGGTAGTCTTTCCCTTCTCCAGGGGATCTTCCCAGCCCAGGGATCAAACCCTACCAGCTGAGCCACCAGGGCTATAATTGTCTGTTAATTTAAAAAAAAAAAAAAATTCACTTAAATAAATGAAATAAATAGCAGTATGTGGCTATTACCAGTCAATAGTTGGCATTTTTAAAGTATACGAAAAACTGAAATTGGCTAGAGATTATGTTACAATGAGATTTTATTTGCAAATTTAGACTTAATGTACCATTAGACTTAATGGAAAGTATTTCCCACAAAGAGAAGAGGTTTAGCTTCTTTGCTTGTAAATTCCAGAACAGCAAAACTATGTTTTGTCCATTGCTGCATCTTCAGGACTCAGGCAGTGTTTCATACAACAATTATTTAGGGATGTATGAATGAATGATTTCATTCTCTGTTGATGGTATTTCTATCAACTATTGGTCGTTAATGAAAGATTAAGTCAGTAAGGGTTAATCATTTAGTGCTATATTAAATTAATGGAGCTATAATACAAAGAAGGTGAGATGGAAGAATTTTGTCTCAAAATAGTTTCCCACACAGTTTAGGGACTCTTTAGAGTCCATTTGGTAAGGTTGCTAAGTCCAAAAACAGTATTGAGCTTTGCTGATAACTTTGCAACAGCATTCTCAGCCTGCAGTTGTTTTACAAACAGAAAACTAAACCTTTCCATTTTCTAAGAATGCAGCAAGATTGAACACATGCTCATCAAAACCCAAATGCCTATTAAAATCCCAAATTTTCTTCTTTCAAGGCATGCTTTATGGTTTTGTGCAATTATTAGGCTAGCCCTTGTTGATCTGATAACCTATCATAAAAGTTAGAAAAGAAAAAGTCCCATCTGTGCTACAGTTTAAAGTTATTAGACAAAGGAGAACTTAAAATTGAATATGAGTCAAATTCTAGAATAAGTTGACAGTTTTTAATTTTAGAATGGAACCAGAACATACCTTATAACTTGAAAACCTCTAAGACACATTTCCATTGCTGTCAAAAGGTGAAATTGATCCCACCTCTCTACAAGCTCATCAAAGTTTTCCAAATAGCAGCCTTCAGCTGTTGAGTGTTATGTTTCGATTATATTTCAGATGACTTTTCTAGTTTGTTTTTTAATTGGCAGAAGCTCAAGAAACATTTTTATATCACAAAGAGTTCCCTTTTACATTAATGAATGTGAACAAACCTTCTATCAATTTGAAGTTTCTGTTTTTCTGCACAAGGTTAAATAATATTGGATCTAGCTATGAAAAACTTTCAGAATAAAGTACTATAGTTCAGATTAAAGGCTGTAAAATCCAGTCCTAAAAAATGTATCTTGCAAGATATCTGTGGCACTTAAAGGAAGGAAAATAAAGAAAATTATAACACATTTATATTCCTAGCCCAATAATTAAAACTATATTTTTAATTGTCATTGTTTCTAAATGTTAACATAGAACATATTTTCAAGGGAATATTAGTCCACATAAGAATGTAAGTCATCTGAATTCTTCTTGTATTAATATATAAAATCTCAAGAAATTCTCGTTCAGCTTAAATATCATCATTATAGATTTAGTCTGTGGTACCAAAGACTTCTGTCATTATAACCAAACTTGTCATTGTCCTCATAATTTATATCATTCTAAATTGTGGAATGTCAAATCCAATAACATTTGAAAAAGGTATAGAAGCTACCAAAGCCTTTCTGCAATATCTACATGTCTTTTTCTCTAGAGTATAATAATTTTAAAAACGCATTTAATTTCCTTTTTGGTTCTTTTCATTTACGGCCAAGAACTTTTCATGTTGCAAGCACATACACACCCCTCTTTATCACTTTTTAACAACTTTCCTCAAAAGCAATTTAGAACAGTCACATATGTAAAACTGAGTTTTCAAGATATTTGTGAAAGGAGCCTAAATCAGGACAAAAAATAAATAAAAGTGCATGCAGACCCCTAGTGCATTCTTTTACCATGTCACCCCTTTTGAAAGGAAAAAGAATAAAGGTCAGGAAAACTAGCTGCTCAGCACAGCAATGTGGAAAGGAAGAGGAGTGTTGCTTATAATGACATAAAAACCATCAACCCACAGTTCTGGGGCTGGAGAAGGGTAACTATGTGAAGTGTTTGCTGAATGCATTGTCAGCATAGAATCAGACAAGGGCCCCTCTTTCTGGTTCTATGACATACTAATAGCTGCCTGGGACGTCCGACTCACGGGGTCTCACTCCCATGCTTAAAGAGAGGAGCTGGCAGACTAGATGCCATACCCTAATCCAGAGGCTGGGCTACCACATCTGTTCTAGATTATCTTCTTACTTACCCTAGCCAAAAGCCCCAACCCCAGTCTTGACTACAGACCCTCTTGTCCTCAACTTTACTGGAGTGCAGAGAGGAGAAGAAGGGATGACAAATAGCTCTCTGCATGCTAAGTCGTTTTGGTCATGTCCAGCCCTGAGTGATCCTATGGACCATAACCCACCAGGCTCCTCTGTCCATCAGATTCTCCAGGCAAGAATACTGAAATGGGTTGCATGCCCTTCTCTAGGGGATTTTCCCAACCCAGGGATCAAACCCATGTCTCTTACGTTTCCTGCTTTGGCAGGCAAGTTCTTTACCACTAGTGCCACCTGGGAAGCACAAGGGAGCTCTGAGGCTTGGTTCAAATCCTACCTTCACTGCTTTCTAGCTTTGTGACCTTAAGAAAGTTACATAAGCTTTCTGAACTTCAATTCCATGCCCTCAAGTGCAGGTGGTGATAGCACCTCCCTGGTAAACTTGTTTTGAGAATGAAATGAGTGTTGGGGCTCCATCTGAAGTGCTTGTGCTTGGCACAAGGCCCAGCACATAATTGCTTCTTTATAAGCATCAGCCATTATTATCATTATTGTAATATGAGCAATGTCTACCCCCTGACCATCAGCACCATCCCACCTCTCTTCCTGATGTTGACCCAAACAGCAAGAGATGGCCAAAATAAGTTTGTGACTCTGGATGCAGACAAACATGTAGATGGCTCTAGAGAGTCGAGTAGAACCTTAACTATTGAGCGACTGCCAGTTTGGGAGCCCACTGGTCTTGTAAATGGACTAATCATGATGCTGAAAGGAGACCCAGGAGCATCATGGATTGTTAGTGCACTAAAGTCCAAAGGGAGGCAGTCGTATCTGGTTTGGAACTCCTTCTCTCCTACTTATCAGCTATGAAAATCTATCTTGGGTCAATTCAAAAATCTTTGCAAGTACCAGTTCCCTATCTTTAAAATGGATTAATGATATTAACTTGCTTGCAGAGTTGTATGAAATTAGAAAGTTCTAGACAGAGAAACAGCTTCCCAGCTGGCACTAGTGTAAAGAAACTGCCTGACAACGCAGGAGACATAAGAGACATAATTTCGATCTCTGAGCTGGGAAGGTCTCCTAGAGGAGGGCATGGCTACCCACTCCAGTATTCCTGCCTGGAAAATCCCATGGACAGAGGAGCCTGGACGGCTACAGTCCATAGGGTCGGAAAGAGTTGGACACAACTTAAGTGAATTAGCACACATGCAGATAGCGATATGGAGACAGAGGTATGGTTTATTACCTGGCACACAGAAAGCACTCAATATGTAGTAGTATCATTTTAAAGAACAGGAAAAAGGTAAATTGTGGATCCAGGGTAATTGTGGTAGACCTTGAATAATGGTTCCCCAAAGATGCACATACTTTAGTCCCTGGAACCTCTGAAGATGCTGCTAGCATTGCATAGCAAAAAGAGACTTTGCAGATGTAATTAGGGTTAAAATGCTTTTTAATGGGAAATTATCCTGGATTATCTGAAACAGGAGTAAAGTTGGCTCAGTGGTAAAGAATCTGCCAGCCAATTCAGGAGATGCAGGAGACACAGGTTTGATCCCTAAGTTGGGAAAATCCCCTGGAGGAGGAAATGGCAACCCACTCCAGTATTCTTGCCTGGGAAATTCCATGGATGGAGGCGCCTGGTAGGCTGCAGTCCATGTGGCTGAGCACTCACACACACACACACACACACACACACACACACACACACACACACTGGATTATCTAGATAAACCAATCTAATCACATCAGCCCTTAAAAGCAGAGAATTTTCCCCAGCTGGAGGCAGAAGAGTGATGAGGTGAAAGGGAAGTCAAAGAGATTCCAACCCTTGTGGGCTCTGGAGAGTAAGGCTTCTAGGAGCTGAGTGAGGTCATCCCCTGCTGAGAGCCAGCAAGACTATGAGAACTTGAGTCTTAAAACTGCAAACTGAAATTAGCCAACACCTGAATGAGCTTGGAAGCAGATTCTCCCCAGAGCTTCAGATAAGAATCAACTGGTGGACATCTTAATTCCAGCCTCGTGAAACTGGGGGCAGAGAACCCAGTCAAGTCAACCCAGACTTTCTACCTGTAGAACTGAGACAGTAAATCTGTGTCACTGGTTTATGGTAATTTGTTATGACAGTAATAAAATTATAATACAGGAATTATTACTATAAATGGTTTTCACTCCTAGACTGTGATATTCTCATTTGGAATAAGAGCTGCTGGAAGACAGGGATGCCATCAAATAATAATAGCTAATATTTCTGATCATTTACATTACAGGGCATAATGCCACGTGCTTTACATATATTACCTCCTTTTATCTTCACAAACTCATTAAGTAAGTACTGTTACAATTGCTGTCTAAAAAGTGAAAAGATAAAGAAAGTAAAAGAGATGAAGGTTAAAGACTCAGCAGTAATCATACAGCTTATATATAGTGGAACCAGTATTCAAATTCAAGCAGTTGATTCAGAGCACATGCTGCTCACTGTGATACTATGCTTCCCTTGGCATAGTGCAGGGGTTGGCATACCACCTACACTAGGTTTCTTGCTGACTAGTTGAACAAATTACTAAATGAATACAAAGAAGTAGTTTACAGTTCTAAATAGTTAATAGTTCTTGCTTAACCAGACTTTTTCATAATCTGAATTCTTTCTAGAACCTAAAGATTGAGCTATCCAAGGCAATTACTATTAAATCATTTTACCGGTCTGTTAAGCTAGGCTATGAGGTGGTAACAAATAAACCCATAATCTCAGTAGGGCAGCACTACCAAGGCTTGTTTCTCATTTGTATAAAGCCTGTTATGAGTTAAGGCAACATCCCAGGGTGACTGTCTTCCATGCAGTAACTTGGAGAATCTACTTTGATTTTGTGGCTCCGTCTTCTCAATATGAGGTCCTGTAGTTGCTAAGGCAGAAGAACACTTGGAGATATCCTGTCCCCCTCTTCCAGGCTTCAACCTGAAGATGACATCACCTATATTCACACCTTTTGGCCAGAACTATTCTTGTGTCTCCTCCAACTGCAAGCCTAAAATTTGCAGTCTTCCATGTGCCAGAGGGGAGCAAAGACTCAGATACTGATGGGCACTATTAATATCAATCAATGGAGAAGGCAATGGCAACCCACTCCTATATTGTAGCCTGGAAATTTCATGGACATTGGACCCTAATGAGCTACAGTTCACAGGGTTGCAGACAGACAAACACAACTTAGTGACTAAACAAAACAGAATTTTGTTTTCTTTGAAATCCTAATGCTATAGTTACAGTCACTAAAGTCCACCTGCAATACAGGACACACAGGTTCTATCCCTGGGTCAGGAAGATCCCTTGGAAAAGGAACTGACAAACCACTCCAGTATTCTTACCTGGAAAGTCCCAGGGACAGAGGAGCCTAGTGGCCTCCATGGGTTCACAAAGAGTCGGACACAACTCAGCAACAACAATATCAATCAAAATCTCTCAATCCCACTCCATACAAAAGAAATAGAATGAGCTATTAAAAATTATATCTCTGACTTCCTATATCAAGTGTCCCAAGAACCCCAATTTCAGCCTCATCTATTTCACATCCTGCAATTCAAATCCTTCACAACAAAAGAGAAGCTCCCAGTTTTCAGGTGGCAAGGCTTTCTTAGATTGCACATGGCCAACAGTGGGATATCAGCTTAGGTAATCTCCCTGCACCCTAAAACTCAGAGGAGCTGAACCTGTAGCTCTCAGATCACAGATGTCTCTATGCTATTCCCAAACTGAAGGACCTTCACAAGTCATGATCAACCGATGCTAATCAAATATTTATTCATCCTGTTGTTCAGTTGCTCATTCATGTCCGACTTTTCACGATCCCATGGACTGCAGCTCTCCAGACTTCCCTGTCCATCAGCAACTCCTGGAGCTTGCTCAAACTCATGTCCATTGAGTCAGTGATGCCATCCAACCACTTCATTCTCTGTGGCCCCCTTCTCCTCCTACCTTCAATCTTTCCCAGCATCAGGGTTTTTTCTGATGAATTGGCTCTTCGCATCATGTAGGCAAAGTATTGGAGCTTCAACTTTAGCATCAGTGCTTCCAAAGAATATTTGGGATTGATTACCTTTACGATTAACTGGTTTGATCTCCTTACAATCCAANCTTCATTCTCTGTGGCCCCCTTCTCCTCCTACCTTCAATCTTTCCCAGCATCAGGGTTTTTTCTGATGAATTGGCTCTTCGCATCATGTAGGCAAAGTATTGGAGCTTCAACTTTAGCATCAGTGCTTCCAAAGAATATTTGGGATTGATTACCTTTACGATTAACTGGTTTGATCTCCTTACAATCCAAGGGACTCTCAAAAGACTTCTCCAACCCACAGTTCAAAAGCTTAGGAGCCAAGAAATCTCAACTATCACAGAAGACAAACAGATTCAATTTTGTTTTTTCTATTAAAATCTCATCCCCAATTCTTATCTCACAATTATAGAAAGTTCCTCATCCTTCTCAAATAAGGATTTTACATGAATCTAAATTAGATCATATTTCTTCCCCTAGGATAATTAGTAAGAGCCTTGTTTTGAATTAATGGTAGTGTAAGAGAAACCAAGGAAAAGATTCCTAAAATATAGGAAGCTCTCTAAGTTAGTGTACCTGTCCACATAGTCTTGCTATTGGTATTCAGAATGTGTAAAACCACAGACATGCAGGGAAAATGCAGCTTAAACCATAGAGATATTCATGTTCACCTTGGAGAGATTGACCATCTCTCTTATTTTCATGGAAATGTGCAAAAAATATCATCTCATTTTGGGAAAATTGGAAAAATAAATTTTACCCTTGTCTTGAGAATGTTTTAAGGATTGCTAGGAGTCTCCTCTGCAAAGTACTATTTTCAGTAGGGATTCTTTGTGGCCATAAAGACACAGTTGAACAAGCAGCCCAGGTGACACTGTACCCACCAGCCCTACTCAAGGTGATTTGCCTACAAAGCCTTGTTTTCTGTCAACAATGAAATGAAGAACTTGTGTCAGACTGTAAATCAATGGCCAGCTTCCTTCATCAGTACAGTCTTGCTATTAAAAAACTTAGTCAAACTTAACAGTGTCTTTGGTGATGAAGATGATTTATATTCTAAAGCAAGCTTCTTGTCATGAGCAGACAGAAGCTGAGAGACCAGAAGAGTCACACGTATTCTATAGTCTGAGGAGCCATTTGTTGTTGTTCAGTCACTGAAGTGTGCCTGACTCTCTGCAACCCAATGGACTGCAGACACCAGACTTCCCTGTCCTCCACTGAAGAGTCATACTTGCAAAACTTTGGCTTAAAGATACTTAGATGGGGAGTTATCAGTTCCTATAATATGAAGTCCTCTTTCTCTCTCTCATCATTCTACAGTCAGAACCTTGAGAATAGAGACTCTGAGGATGGTATTCACTCTTGTCCTAATTGATGTTTCCTATATTACAATGTAGAAATATAGCTATAACTCTTTCTGGGCATTCTGATAAGGGCCATGTACTCACTGGCTTAAATATTTTTTCCTGGCACTCAATCCAATTTTCAGGTTCATTCAATTTTATCAATACTTTATAAATGACTATACTCTGCATGGTCATTAATTGAATAAAACAAGCTTCTAGTGTAAAATACAAAATACTGTTTCTACTTTCAGTGGAATCAATTAAAATCAGAATGCCAATTAAATATAGTAAAATTTCAATTATCCCAGGTTATAGAGGTAACAGGTCAACTCTAATCCAAATCACCAGTCAGCATCACACAATATGTAGATATGGAGTTTATATTCAATTTTTCTCTACTTAGCACTAGACTACTCATGGTTGAGAGAAGTCATTCTTAAAGACAGGGTTCAAATTTACTATGCAATACTAGAGCATCAAAGCCCCACACACACGAAGTGCATGTAGAGGAATAAATTCTAAAGTTTCTTATTTCATCCCTTTTTCATTATGAAATTGCAAACTTGTTAAAATTAAGGGGCAAGGGACATGGCTTATATTCTTCAAAGTAATTTTGACATAGTAGGATTCAATGACTATAGCTGAATTTAATCAAACATAATAATTGGTTGCCTATTGTGTGCTTCAGTTCAGTACAGTCACTCAGTCATGTCCAACTCTTTCTGACCCCATGAATCGCAGCACGCCAGGCCTCCCTGTCCATCACCAACTCCTGGAGTCTACTCAAACTCATGTCTATCAAGTCGGTGATGCCATCCAGCCATCTCATCCTCTGTCATCCCCTTCTCCTCCTGCCACCAATCCTTCCCANGCACTCTGTCTATCAGATCTAGTCCCTTAAATCTATTTCTCACTTCCAATGTATAATCATAAAGGATTTGATTTAGATCATACCTGAATGGTCTAGTGGTTTTCCCTACTTTCTTCAGTTTAAGTTGAATTTGGCAATAAAGAGTTCATAATGTGAGCCACAGTCAGATCCTGGTTTGTTTTTGCTGACTGTATAGAGCTTCTCCATCTGCAAATAATATAGTCAATCTGATTTCGGTGTTAACCATCTGGTGATGTCCATGTGTAGAGTATTCTCTTGTGTGCTTAAGAATGCCAAATTTAACTTATTTTTTAGTCCAACCAATAGATATTTGCTGAATTAAAACTATATTCCAAATACTGGGCCACATGCAAAAAGAACTAAGACAAGATTCTTACAAAGTATTTCTGTTTTTGTCTTTGAGAATGACAATCTAAAGGAGTTTAAACAATATCATGCATACATTGCTTCAGTCCTGTTGGACTCTTTGTGACCCCATGCACTGTAGCCCACCAAGTTCCTATGTCCATGGAATGTTCCAGGCAAGAATACTGGAGTGGTTTGCTATGCCCTCCTCCAAGTATTACTGACCCAGGGACTGAATCTGCATCTCTTACATCTCCTTCACTGGAAGGCAAATTCTTCATCACTAGTGTCACCTGGGAAGGCCAAACAATATCATGTGTTAGTGCTAAAGGAAGAGTCTTAAGAACCATAGTGGCCAACCTGTCAGTGTTACTTAAAACCAAGCAATGTCCAGGTACTTTCCCTGTATCACCTTGCTATTCCTCAGAAGCACAGGTACACTCTTTCAGTCTGAATTCTTGGATGTTAGCAACAGAAACCCACTCTAACTACTTTAGGCAAAAAGCATCTATTGGGAGATTTTGTGGAGTTCACAAAATGAACAGGAAACTGAAAGGTCAGCTATGGATGTGGGCAAAAATCCAAGGATGCTCCAAAGGACCAAGAAAAAGGAAACATAAAGCACAGCACCCAGCTTATGTATAGAAAAACGTCACCATCATTACAGCTGCCATGTCTGCCTCTGCTGCGACTAGGAAATCCTCTAGGCACACCCCAAACCTTGTCATCTCCTCAAAACTAGATGTTCTTGAAGAGGGGGCATCTAATTGGCCATTGTTGATACTCAATAACCCCCTGGTAGAACTAGAGAAGAGAAAAGAAAGTATCTGAGCCCTTGGATGAAAATCCAGTCTCATCCCAGGACTACTTACGGTAGGAGATGCAGTTCTCTAGAAACGCAGGGGGAAAATGCTTAAAAACATAGTGGAGCTTCTGATCAGCCAAAAGTGGAAAGATATGTAGATAAGAAGAGGTCTAGATTTAGTTTAAGGAAATAATAAAAATATAAAAATGGTTTGGAGTACATTAAGATTAAGGACTTTTCAAACTAGAATTTCATTCAGTGTACAAAAATTTGAATCTAACTGCTTCTTAAGGATACACCTAAATTATTACTCCCTACAGCCTAAACAACCCAAACTTTTAAAAACTGTCTACTCACCTAGAAAGAATAAAGCTAGTTAGGAATCCTTGAATGAAACGTATTCATTCATTTAATGAAAATTCATCCAAAGTCACATAGGTAGACAGCTCTCGTGCACAAAATGATATATACAAGAATACACTTCTTTGGCCTTTCAGGTTCAAGAGTTTAAAAGCAAATTTAATCAGAACGTAACTTAGGTCCTCTATTTCTTTTCATAGTAATAATGCCTTGCATTTAAATAATATCTTTTAACTAAGAATATTTCACTGTCCCTAATCCTCACAATACCTCTATGCCCTAAACCAAAAGTATTATTCTTTCCACTTTAGAAAATTAAGTCACTCATCTAAAGTCACACTAGCTATTTGGAGTGGAAATTACCAGTTCATTTTTTCTTATCTTTAAAAGTCACAGTATTTTTCAAAGTCTAACTCTCATTCCAATCCATTTACTGCTTTAATAGAGAGTTATAGATGAGAACAACAGACAACCTATGTCCCAGGATTTCTTCATTCAAATTTTACAGTATCTGAAAATATTGGATGACGAAGTACAAAGTGTCAGTGAGTCAAGACTTGAAGTGTTTATACAACTAATTTCTTCAGTGGTAACAGCAAAGCCCGAGAGGAAGGAAAGACTAAACCACACCTATAAATGGTAGCTGAATCAGGCTGTGGCTCCAGAGTGTTGTCTTTTTTTGTTATCTTCATGCAGGATATGGACTACCACAACAAAAGTAATTAGTCTCTTCAACATACAGCACCCATACAGTTGATGAGGACAAACTACTCATAGGATAGTCATTTATTTCGCACAGAAAAGCTCTCCATGAAAGGGGAAAATACACTTTTTGAGTCAAAGATTGTCTCTCACAATAAGAACTATGGCATTATAGTAAAGATTCAATGAGATAATATATATGAAAATGCTTGTCAACCCTAAGAGAATATTCAGATTTGCAGCAGAGCATAAGCATGATAAAATATCTGAAAGTCAACTTCTCAAACTTTTAAATAAGTAACAAAGAAATCCAGTGATTAAATAAAGATCCATTATGAAAAGCTTTCAGTTTTGCTAATAGTCTTCCACGGTAAAATGAATGCCCTCCATTTTGTAATGCTGCTGGTAACATCAGCATAGTTTTACAAAAGTACATTGGAGACATTAACCAAAAGAGGGTTAGGGTGTGAAGTTTTTGAAGACACTGAGCTCTACTTTGCACCTCATTCTCACTCCTGACTTTGCCTCACTCTGACCTGTCCCTAACGTTTGGAGCCTATTGTCTGACACTCACTTCCCACATCAAAATCTTAATAGGATAATAAATCACAGTCTGGTCACTACTTTTCTCTCAGAGAGAAGTGTGCAATACATAAAATGTTAATAATAACTCCACCTCTCTCAAGAGAATACATATACACATCAGAGGTGTGTCACAATTGCTAAGTCTAAGGAATGAAGTTACAGAATTTCAGTCATCAGACAAGTGAGGGAGAAAAAGATTGTATGAACATCAGAGACCTCCTCAGAAACCTGAAACTATCATCTAGCTGAAGTTAGTGGAGTCTGCACAAATTAATTCTCAGAACAACCTAGTATTGTCAAAATCCTAGTGACAAGCATCCGACTTGCGGTAAAGTCCTCAGAAAGGTACACTAAGGGCTTCAGAAAGGTAAGACTTTGCTCTCGGAGGCGGCTTACCCCAGAGCCAGTGTGATCCTGACTTCACCCACCAGAGTTGGTGCCAGCCATGGGCACTGGGAAGACTGGGCAATTTGACTCATGGTTTCCATTTATGTATCTCCTGCTCTCTCAGATGATGTGTGAAAAGATCAAAAGCAAAAAGAAAGGCAGGTACCAAAGCCTTGAAGGTGATCCCCAGTTTCTTTCAGAATATTTCTGACATGCCTGAGATTTCGGAACAAAAGAACAGACTAACTTGTACTTCTGCGTCACTTATAAAATATTCAGTAGGTAATACAAGAAAAATTTTATCCATTCAACAAATATGAATAGACCACTTATTATGTGTCAGACCCTGTTCCATGTGGTGTTTGGTTAAACAGGTAAAATGCAAATCAGGAAACAAAGTTGATTAATTTCAGTGGAAAATTAAAAGTACTTTTTAATGGGATCTGTAGGTTAAAAATTGGGAAAGAGTTTGAAACAAACCAAAAAGATCATTACGGGTCTAGCACACCCTTCCAGGCTATCTCTGCTTTTCACTGTCTTTGAGATATTTTGAATCTTTGAGCTATAGAAAATTAAAAATAATATGAATAATTCCGGTCCATAGAAATATGAATGTTATGACCTATAGAATACAATTGATTATTAGCCTGTAAATATTCACCAGTTTTGCATCTACTTGCCAATTCATTCCAGCATTCTTTATTTACCTATGTGTATATGAAGGCAAATTTGAATTTTCCTTTGAGCAGGTTATAACATCTTACTGCTTCTTTCATTAATTAATGAATATATAAAAATCTTTAAGCACATGTTCATTTTGTGTTTTTATAAGAATCATAATTATACTTCTTTTAAAAATATATCCTTTAAGAGTTTATAATAAATGTTTGTTATCAAACCACCTACCTCAAAAGAATATGTTTAGAAAGAAATAGTAAATTAATTCTAAAGCTCTTCAAATCAAAAGTTTTAAATGCATAAAAATAGTATCTTCTTAATACAATTGTGCCATTTGAAGTCTCATTTTGATAAGGCCTCTAAATGTCCTCATATTACTGATCCCAGATAAAGGGATAGAGCTGAGCTATGGGGAAAAAAAGAAAGAATATAAGATCTCTTCTTATTTTTTGCTTTAAAGAAATAATAAACTGCATTGTTGTAACTCAGTGTAAGTAGATTCGAGTAAGGCAATAGAGACGGATGCCAGAAGCTACTCATATCGTTCTTTAAAATGGAAATTTACCGTCTGCTGCATCACATGGACAAAATACAGAACTATTTTTCACAGCTTGTTCACTGAACAGATTATTGTAGAAAAAAAAAAAAAAACTTTTACATTTTCTGCAGATTCCCAAATCTCAGTCAAAAAACTCTTGGCAATTTTTAGCAGTGAAACAGATTTCACTTTCAGATTGAGATACTCCATTTAGCAGTAGTCAGATGATCTTCCAAATAAATATAGACTCGTTTCACTCTTGATTTTATTAAAAAAATGTTTTCATGAGGTGTCTTGGAGGAAACTTGCACTTATTTGGTTTTCCCAAGCTAAAGCAAAGAAAAACTCGAAGGTCTTAAAAACCAGAGTTAAATAAAAAAGGAATGTTAAACTGAAAATGTTATTACAAATAATGCATGTTCATCACAGTACCAATAAATAAATAACCCTATAAAATTTTAGAATTAGTTGCAAAGATGCTCCAATCTTTTCTGCCTTAAGTCTCAGCTCCCCAAAATATTACTAAACAGAAGTGTATGTGTTCGGTACAATATAACAGACAGCAATATGTTGAGATACTTCACACAAAGAGGTCTCTGGGCCACTTTTCTCCTTCTAGATTAGCTCTATCACTTAAGTACAAGGCAGCTGCACTTAGCAATTTATTTCCAGAACCATTATTTTTCTTATCTAAGTGTTTAATGCCACAGAAAATAATGGAATATGTTAAATTTAATAAAAGTTAAACCCATGAGGAAATAGTGAAATAAAAATAACAATCTTCATATAATCCTGTGTCCAAGATCCCAAATCTATTCACTCTATGCCTCCTGCCCAAATTCCTGAACTAAATCTTCCCCATGTTTTTCTATCCATGAGAGGAAATTATATGGCAAATCATGAATAAAATCAGAAATACTGACTGTGTCTTACCCCTATATTTATAAAAACGTAGATTGTATGTATGAATACCACAGGCTGCCCAACTAAATTTCACAAATGTTGTTGCTATTTTTAACAAGCTTTTATAGATTTGTTAAAAGTTCATCTCAGTGACATTAAAGTTGATCCCAGTCTTAAACAAAGCAACCTGAATTTAAAGCAGAAGATTTGCCAAGTGATGAAAACCGGAAGTAGTTCATGCTGTTAATACCATTTCACTCTTCCTCTAATGACATTGTTACTATCTGGAAAGAATTCATTGTGTCCAATCCCAAAGCCCACATTTCTGTGGCTAATTTGACATACAATACAGAAATAGGTTGGATTTGGGGGGTTTTTTGAGCTATAGTTGATTTATAGTATAATATTAATTTCAGGTGAATAATACAGTGATTCAATATTTATATAGCTTACACTCCATTTATAGTTTATTATAATATATCAGCTCTATTTCCTGAGCTGTACAATATATCCATGTAGTTTATCTATTTTATACATAGTAGTTTGTACTTCTTAATCCCCTACCTTTATCATGTTCCTTTCCCTTCTCTCTCCCCACTGGTAAAAGAACAGGTTATTTTTGGAATCTGCTATGAATTGTTGGAGAGTTTCAAAGAAAAAAGCTAGCTATGATTCTACAGTATGATTCTACAGCTATGATTCTAAGTATTGGGGTAATGTGAAAGAACAAAATTGTTCTTATAGTATTCCTTGACAAAAAAAAATTAATATAAAATGTGTGAGAATCTGAATAAAACCACCATATCATCATGATGAAATTTCATATGATAAAAACTAAATTGAATAAGAAACAACTATATGAGACAAAGTTGCTGTGCTTTAGATTTCAGTGTTGGTTTCATTTATAAGTCAATAATTGAGGAGTGGGGATGGCAGAGCAGAGAGAAAAATGTAAAGGCTTCATGTTTAGAGATCTTTCAATATGAAAAAATATTTGAAATGAATCTAAAGATTTTTTTGACGTTGTAATTCCAACAAATGGGAAAATGAGACCTAATTTACAAAAAAATTATCACCACCAAGAAATATTGCTTTCTTTCCTTTCATAAAGTTAATCAAACTGATGTTCCTGCTTTTAAAAGGCTTTATTCATTAGAATAAAATATATTTCGAATTTCAAACTAATGAAAGTATAGGCAGCTGAGGAGAATATCTTGGAAAGATGAGGAAAAGCCCCCAGACACATTTGGCCAATTGACAGATCCATCATATGTGGCAGTAACGAGCAAGTGACTTTGGGACTGAGAGTAGAAATTGACCTAAGGATGGAAAGAATTAGTGGCACTGATCCTAATTTTTTCTAAGTATGATGAAGTTTAAGCAAAAAGAAATTTGAGTTACAATCTGAAATATTTCTACATGGCTCAGAAATTAACCTCTAATTCTAGTATCTTCTGATGTTAAAGACAGGACAATAGGCCCAAAATGGATTTGCTTATGCTAAGCTCCACGTCATCAGATTTAACTGAATTACAGTCTCAGCTCTCCTAGAAATGGATTCTTAAAGAGGAATCACCCCATCAGCACAGCAGAGGTGATCTGCCTGGGAGACCCCTGCCAGCCACTGTAAGGGAAGTGACCTTGCAACAACCAGTTAGCTTGTTTGCCTATGCAACTCCCCTTTTCCACTCCCTTCTGTCTATAAAATATTTTGCCTTTATAGCTCTTCAGAGGTCTTTTCTATGTGCTTCATTGGATGTTGCCCAATTCTCAGACTACCGAGTTAAGCTAAAGAGATCTTTAAAATTTATTCAGTTGAATTTTGCTTTTTAACACTCATAAGAACTGAGTCTAATATTAAAGCAAAAAAAAAAAAACTAACCTAAATAACAGTAAAAATAACAATAGTAACTGTTCCTAAAATTAAAGGAGTCTTCCCTGATCCGATAACATCCTGTAGACATATATCTTGAGGCTGGCAACTAGCCCATACTGCTGGAGCCCATGACATAGTCTAGAGTACCAGATGTGGGCATAGTTCAAGGCCATCAGTCATAATGGTCAGAGTTCCTTTCTTCCTGATTGCTAATTTTGGGGATATTACCTCTTCATGGCATCTTTATCAGACAGTGGAAGTAAGCCCTTTATTTAGAGCATCTCTTACTGGAGAGTCAGTGAAGTACAAACTGGACATCAAGAATTTAGTCCAAGCTGACAGCTTTGTTGTAAGAAATCTTCCCCTGTAGAAAGGTTTAAATCAATTCCATCATAACTACAGCTAAAATAATTCGCCAAAGCACTCAGTTGACGGCCAGTGGTTTCCTGGTAAATGAAGATAATAAGGAAAACTGATGGTGTGGATCTACTGATGTCTAGCCACAGGCCAGACACCCATAGACAATGATGTAACACTGCAGGACTTGAGTTTAAAGTAACAGGAACAGCAGTCAATTGGGATTTTCCTAAGCAACTAGTGTCTTCACAGCAGGACCTCAACTGTGAGACTGAAAGAGGTTTTTTAGTGGCTGTGGCTGATTTTTTATTTTAAAAAGGACTAAAGGCAAAGAGTGTTAAGGTTAACGCTAAAAATGATGAAGGCAGTGAATTATTCATCAAGTATGATTATTTCTATCATGGAGCCCTTTGCCCCACCTACCTTTTTCTGTTCCTTACCATTCAACCTCCTCCTCACATTCTTTTGTTGTTGTTGTTTTGTTTTGTTTTTAGGCTGCACTATGCGGCACATGGGATCTTAGTTCCCCAACCCAGGATAGAACTCCAGTCCCCTACACTGGGAGCAGGGAGCCTTACCCACAGGACCACCAGGGAAGACCTACCCCCACATTATAACTTAGCCACTCAGTCTCTCTGACGTTTCCCTGACCTAATGACCTGTGACCTGTATACACCTGCTCAAACTCATTTTGAGTCATTTTAATTTTTGTAATTAAAAGAATTTTCAAACCCATTGCTTTGCAATTTTTTAATGTGCATACGTATTTTTAGTGGATACAAAAATATAGCACTCGTGATGAAAGCCCCCTTGACTGTAAATGGAACACCTATAGTAACTCTCCCATGTAAAGATAGAGAACCCACTTTTCTTTCTCTCACTTTCTCTCTCTCTCTCTCTCCTTTCTCTTTGTATCTCTTTGGCTTTTTTTTTTTTTTTTTTTTTTGTAGTGGAGGAAGAGAAATGTTTTACTAACTTTGAAATCATCTGTTTATCAGTGAGAGATGGCTTCTCACCATTTCTCTGTTTTTGTGGTAAAACCTAAAAATTTCTTTCCAGAAATCTCATTGCTCTCAACAGTCCTTTTACTTTTCATTTTTTATGTGACCTTTAATTGATTCCTTTGTGCATGCCAAAATGCATTTTTTAATTCCTTTTACAAAGCTGGGCACCTAACACAGTAAATTAATATAGTATCAATCAACTGAAAAATATAAGTAACACTTTTTAAATAGGAAGAAACATTAAATGGCACATTATTTTTCATTTTAAAAGCCATAGAATTTTAGAACTTGTCAGGACCCAAGAGATCATCTAGCTTTAAATCCTCATTTCATACAGGAGGAAGCTAAGAGAGAGCTCCGACAGACCAAGAACTAGGTCCTGGGGCTCCAAATGTATGTCCTAATACGCCGTCTCACTGATCTGCGACTTACTTTTATCTATAATTTTCGTTTTACAGTATCTCAGCAAATGAAGGAGTAAACGTGGCACTGAATCCACACTTCCTTAGCTTTATAAAGACTTCCTTATGAAATTCCTGACACCATAAAAAAGGGCCCAAAATTACTATGCATTTGTTTTATGGCCCAACTGTTCACGAAGACAATACAATATATTGTCTTCCGCTTCTGACAGTATTTATGGTCACTGCCTATGACCCAGAGATCAGCCACTTATGGGTTGATAATTTACGAGAATTTGGGTGTAAATGTGTGTTTATTTTGCTATTTAGATTTTCATGGTCCCTTCTACTCCAAAGAATTCTTTTTTCATGAGTTTTTATCCCACAAATGAATGTTGTAATTACCTTTCAAAGGCAGATTCTCTCCTAACCCATCTGACCACATCTCAGTTCCTCCCTACTGTGAAGTATCCTCTTTGGGTCACTGCATGGGTTTCGTTTTTAGTTCATAGCTTCCGAGGAAGCTGATGAGATTTGAGGGCCACTCTTATTTGGACCTTCCTCACAAGCAACAGTAGATTGTAAAAGGAATATTTTACTAAGTAAAATTTAAAATATAGCACATCCATCTGAAACTCTAGTAGAAAAAATTAAGCTAAACATCAATATCGTGGCCACATAAAGTTTATAGTAATATGAGCCTCTGACTTCCCTTCCCTGGGCAACCTGGGTTTTTGGCAGATATGCACTTGGAAGGGGGTCCTGGGTCATTTGTTGATATCAACTCTATCAAAATGAGCAGAGATAAAAGCGCTGAATGTCTTGACACCCCTGGTTTTTATGAAAACCTGCCCTTGACTCCCTGGCTGGAGGTACTGCTCTCAATGGATCTTCATGGTTACTGATGGCTCAGGGTCTACAACATAGACTTCTCAGTTAACCTGATATTGAGACCATGTTTCGGCTCTGAAGACAGACATCATTTATGTTGGCAACACAAATAATGGAAAGTATTAATAACTAAGCTTTAGAAGAAATATTCATTTATCAGATTTAATTCATTGGTAAGCAATTTGCTCTTAATGTCATTTAAAGAGTCAGAGAAATCTCAATGCACACATACAATTGAGAAAGGCTATGAGCATGACAAAAGTAAGAAAATGGAACAGTGAAGAATTATCCATTGACTATTAAATTGTTTTCTCTCTGTAATCAGTCATCACCCTGGAGTTTTAGCCCATGAATTATTCACTGGCCACGAAAGGAGTCTCAATGTGTGATTAAAACGTACACTATAAAAATCTCTGATTCAAATAAACAAAAACTCCCATCTTCTCATCTCTGTGGTTAAGATGTCTGCTTTATTAAATCAGTAAGATTATTTAGTTTCTCATTCAGAACAAAACCTGAGTGTTTACACTGCACTACGATTTAACAATTTAGGTCAAAAAACATGTTTTGCTCCTGTATTTGTCAATAAATTCTGAGCTTCAATTTTATCTTTTCAAAGGCTAATGCTCTGTTTTTATTTTTATTGCTATCCTATTTCACAATGCTGAACTTTTATCTTTTAAAACATTTTTTCTGTTCACCTTACTACCCAGGCTGTAGGCAAAATCTCCATGAATTTGCAATTGTAAAGAATTCCCTTTACCAAAGAGCAAGAAACAGTAATCTTTAATGCATCGGGCTTTTTGTAATTATACAACATATCTTTTATTTTTTCTTTGTACATTTAGAAAAAAAAATATCTTAAAATTCACGTTATGCCATGTAATAAAAGTAACTTCTAACTTTTCCTCTTATTCAGCCAAGTGTCTATTAGAACTTCTTCTGGCTATTTAAATCTGTTTAAACTAATGCTTTTCTGTAATTTGTCTTTTTTCTTTGGAAACATACCGTGCCATTGTCAGTTTTTAAAAAGAAGCAATTTTCTGACTTGGGAGATTGAGTAGGTCAAGGAAAAATTACTACTGTTGAAAACCCGTAATTAAATAGAAAATGCAGCTGCACTTATGAGAAACTAAAATTAAGTTTATTCTATTAATATGTGATGCTGAAATGCTATTTGAATTTTTGGTTAAGGTTTAATTTAGAGCCATGTCTTATCTATACTCTGTCTTCACTGATTACTTTTAATAACTAACATGTAGGAATATACTAGTCATATATTTATGGAGGGATGGTTCTAATTACTTTCTTTTCCTCCTTCAACTATGACTTTCTGAAGTATTTTAAAATGAAAAAATGAAACGTTTTTTGTCAATTTACATTTATTTTTTATTATGATTATTCTAAGTAAATATATGTTTTCTCAAATGTTAAAAATATATGTGCAGGAAACACATTTTTAGTACTAATCATAAAGATTAGCTACAGAAAGGCTAGTATTTTAAAAAATAAAATAAGCTTTCTTTTCATTAATTTTTCTAAATGTGATATATACTATTTTATGTCACTAAACAATACTCTTAAAGAGGGGTTTTACTAAGAATACAAGCCGACTGTTAAATTTATGAGATTACCAGATCTCTTTTCTGATTACGGCTCCTGTATGAACAATTCATCAAATTAGGTTACATTTAAAGAGTTAAAATATTTGGTATAAACACAAGTCTAATAAACAAATTCAACCATTTAGAACAATTTAAAAAGTCATAATATTTGTCACTGCCTAATTTTAATGGTGTGCTTTTAACAAATCAAGATAAACACCCTTTAACCTCCCCTACAAAACTCTTGGATTGAAATCTGAATAAAATTTACATAAAATTAGATATAATGTGAAAGTCTTATTGAAGCAAATCTATGAGTTCTATAAAATTATTTATGCATTGACATACAAGTAATCTCCATCGAAAAGCTGAAGTTGAATGTCAGAATATACATACATGTTTGCTACATCCTTAATTGTAAAGCTTATGTTTTTTCATAAGTGTATTTTAAGAGGCACAGTAATATAAAAAAATAGCAATTATTTAACTGCAACTAGATCTAAACCCATAAACTTGGAAACTTATTTCTACTTTGAAAAAAAAAAAAAAGAAACTCTTTTCTCGGAAAGAATGTTCTGGTTTTGCTTTTGTTTAGAATCATTTTAAACACGTCTTCAGCCAATGTGTGGATTTCTTCACTATGATTCCAGACCTGTGATCCACAAAAACTACAGTACAGTGACCAGGAGACATATATACACAAAATACATACTTCTCAGTTATTACACATTTATGAAAAGAAAAGTACTAGGAAGTGATAAAAGTCCATGGTTTGAGGCGGAGTGGAAATTTACAATAAAACTAGGGCTTTAATAAACATATTCCTCTTTGACATTCCTGGTCAGTCCTGTTGCCACTGTTTGGTTTGGTCATTTCTGTTCATTTGTTAATGTGCTAAGGCTCTTGGAATTCTATTTTCCAGATGCTTATATTCCGCAGAGGGAAAGAAAACTGATCCATGAAGTTGCTATTTGCATAAAACACAGAAGCATCTGTCATAGACTCCTTTCTGGTTGAGTCTGGCATCCAGGGATCACTCAGCTGGTCTGCCTCAGCACTGGACTCCCATGAAGGCAAAGGGTCCCCAGTGAGGACTGCATCTAGGTGCAGGGTGAGAACTCAGTCAGTTCACCAGCAGAATATTGACAATTATGTTTTTGAGATGATGATATAACTGGCCTTGTCATACACACTCACACACACACAAGCTCAGGTTCAGCCGAAGAACCACGGTAACTGATGACACTTCCCCACAAATACATTTCTTATCAAAGTCATAATTAATTCATCATAATCATGTTGACTATCGTTAAGTAGCATAGAGGGTGAAAATTTTAAGGCAAGGTTAGAATTCTTTGCAGGATTTTATTTTAGTGGAGATTTTTGCTTTGTTTGGTTTTGTTGTACCTTGTCTTCTCTCTCATATAACTAAAATCCCATGAATGTGGATATCTTTGTGCCCACTTGACACACACACACACACAGAAAAGGAAATTGCTTCTATTGCTAAAGTAACAGGATGGATCAAATAAACTTTAAAGAGATACATTTCCGTATCATTCTTTTTCACACTTACTCCTGCATGACACTCAAACCAACATTTAAAGTATCAAGGTCAGTAATCAGAAATGTCTATAAACTGTATAAACATCTGTTACTAGGTTAATACCGAAAACTAGATACAGTTTTCCCCAAGGATGAATAAAAACCAGTTCAAAGACAAAATTACTTGCAATATTTTCTTAAGTATATTTTAAATATATCTCAGTGTCTGGTGTAATCATACTGCTTACAAGCACTTTTTATTAGTAGTCTACCTTGATTTGCTGTGCTGATACCCTCCCTATCCATTGTTTCCTGTGGACTGAGTTACTGCAATCTGTTAGACAAGGTCTTCGTGAATAAATGGCACAGAGAAGCACGCAGAGTAACCAGTTAACAAATTCAGACTTTGGAATAATAACAGCTCTTTATAACAAACGGGTATAATTGGACTAAAAGTTTCTCTGATGCAAGTTCATCAGTAAGCAGTAATCAGATAGGAGGCTCCTTTGAAACTTTTCTGATTCATAAATAATATAGTAGTTTACAAAGAGGAAGTTTGTGGGAAGCAGCAGTAAACAGTCTCGAAATCCATCTGTTATTATGGAATCCAGAAGAGCTGAATCAGGATCCACATTGTTTATGATATAAAAGATGCTTGGGAAATGTTGCTGAAATTATTATTAACCAAAAATGTCATGTTTTACTTTTTAGAAGTCTGAGTCATATGGGTGGTGATGAAATGTACCCACCTGTGTGAATAAATGCAAGAAGCTTACCTAGATTCCTCATTTAATAGGATACCAAATGCAGCTTTTAAAAAGGTATCCTGTGGCAGAATGTATCCTTATTCTTTATTGATTAATTTTTAAAGTCCTTTTCAAATATGTTCTTTTAAAGCATTCTGTAATTTTTAAGATTATAGCTTTAAAGTCCCATTTACTCAAAGAATGTGATGAAATTTTGTGTTTAAAATGAAAATAGCCCAAGCTAGAATGTCTTCCACTTTTCCGTCTCCTGACCTTAACATCACCCCTCATTTCCCTCCTTACTGTGCTCCCAAGCCACACATACACACAGTTAAATAAAAGGAAAATTTTAGTGTGAGTGTTGTGAGTGTTTGACTCCTGTTGCCCTTTTGAGGTCCAGGAATTACCCTGCAAATCCAACTTGCTTAACACACTTTAATTTTTTTTTTAAATTTTGGAAAGAACAAACCAAAAAATATATTAATGAAAAGGAATTTCCACAGTGAAGAAGCTTTGTTTCACGTTTACTCTAAGTGAAATCAAAATGCTTTTCCTTGTACCATTTTTTGTCCAAGCCTGATGAGAATATCTCCTCCCACAGTAAGAAGCCACAGCTGGAAGACAAGGTGATCTCCAAGAAGAGGTTTTTAACATCCTCTGAAACAAGACTAACACGAGTATTTTGATAGATTTCCAATAATGCAAAATTAGAAATGTATTACAGTGAGTCCATCCCTTAATCAGCTAGATATAGGTTTTGCCTTTATGGAGAAAATGAACTGAAAACCTAGCCAAAATAGAATGCCAATATAAAGATGTAACTACACAGTCATAAGGTAAGTAACAGACATGGATCTAAAACACCCATCCTGTATTACTTTTGTGTTTCAGCTTGCTTTGGAAAATTTTGTTGTACTTTACACATAACCCAGATAAAAAGAAACCTACACGGAATCCTCCTCTAAGTACATTCTGTTGCTCCGAACCGTGCAGAAACCAGCTTGACGCATTTTGTTCACGAGCTCTCCAGACCTGGAGAGTATTTTCCCTGCAAACGCTGACAACAGCGCCATCTTCTGGCTCGACAAATAAAGCGATTCAACCACTTCACGTTCTCATCTGGATAATGAATAATCTTCCGCCTGGTTTTCAACTGTGGCATTTTCATTGACAGGTGTGATATTGTGCCTTTGTAATTCCCTGTTTCTTTTCCTTTGATATGTACACCTTTGTAAATGGAAGATTCTTTGATTTTGTCTCTAGCTGCAAAATTATTTTTTAATTTCTTGTTCCCACTCTCCCATTTTCATCTTTAATTTCTGGCATTTTACCATAACCTTAGATCAAATTTATCAACTCATTTTATCTTAGAAATTGTTTCTCTATAATCAGTTCTATGTATGTGTCTCTGCTGCTTATCTTGTACCTAATCTTTTCAGGTCTGTAGTGACATTTGGCATTCATTTCATACTTTAATTTTGATTTTAATTTCTTTAATTTTTTCCAAACTATCCTTTTATGAGTCCTCACTTAAACCATTTTATTTTTTTAACGTCATCCAAATCAGTAAAAATTTTACAATCAGTAATGAACAGCTATAATTGCTTTAAAAATCTCTAAAGCCATAAAATGCTAGCTAATGTTGGTGAACATTGGAAGAAAAAGCTACATCTTTTCATGTACATTCGGCAACAGATAAATAACCAAAATAGTAATGTCTCTTTCAACCTTTCAATATGTTCAGTAGAGTTAAACACCAAATGGAGTAATGGTAACATGCAAAGAAAATTCTGTATCTTTGTAATGATATGAAAAGCATCACAGAGAGAGGAATGGCAGTACTTCAGATAGAGTGGTCAACAGATATTAGCTGAAAAACGATGAGGTGAGCATGTCCCTACGGGACCACAGGAATTGGCACAAATGGATGGAATACAGTTTTATAGAAAGGAGGTCAGAGTGTGTGTAAATTTTCTAACCAAATAAGGGCACCAAAGACACTTGAGCCTTTGTTCTTTAAAAAAAAAAAATTGTTTTTTTTTTAAGGCCTGAGCTTGTCACATTTTAATCAGAGAGAGAGATGAGTGACAGATGAGCAGTAAATGAAGAGAAAAATTTAAGTGGGCCAAAAGAAACAAGTGAAAATGAACAAAAGCTTACACAGAAGACTGAAATGTATTACAAGTGAAAAGCAGCGGCAGACATGGGACCTCAGAAAGCCAGACTGAGATGCTATGTAACCCTGTGCTGGAAAGAAAGGAACCCACACACCTTTGTTCCTGAGGCTTTCTGAATCAANTTATTCTTTATTGATTAATTTTTAAAGTCCTTTTCAAATATGTTCTTTTAAAGCATTCTGTAATTTTTAAGATTATAGCTTTAAAGTCCCATTTACTCAAAGAATGTGATGAAATTTTGTGTTTAAAATGAAAATAGCCCAAGCTAGAATGTCTTCCACTTTTCCGTCTCCTGACCTTAACATCACCCCTCATTTCCCTCCTTACTGTGCTCCCAAGCCACACATACACACAGTTAAATAAAAGGAAAATTTTAGTGTGAGTGTTGTGAGTGTTTGACTCCTGTTGCCCTTTTGAGGTCCAGGAATTACCCTGCAAATCCAACTTGCTTAACACACTTTAATTTTTTTTTTAAATTTTGGAAAGAACAAACCAAAAAATATATTAATGAAAAGGAATTTCCACAGTGAAGAAGCTTTGTTTCACGTTTACTCTAAGTGAAATCAAAATGCTTTTCCTTGTACCATTTTTTGTCCAAGCCTGATGAGAATATCTCCTCCCACAGTAAGAAGCCACAGCTGGAAGACAAGGTGATCTCCAAGAAGAGGTTTTTAACATCCTCTGAAACAAGACTAACACGAGTATTTTGATAGATTTCCAATAATGCAAAATTAGAAATGTATTACAGTGAGTCCATCCCTTAATCAGCTAGATATAGGTTTTGCCTTTATGGAGAAAATGAACTGAAAACCTAGCCAAAATAGAATGCCAATATAAAGATGTAACTACACAGTCATAAGGTAAGTAACAGACATGGATCTAAAACACCCATCCTGTATTACTTTTGTGTTTCAGCTTGCTTTGGAAAATTTTGTTGTACTTTACACATAACCCAGATAAAAAGAAACCTACACGGAATCCTCCTCTAAGTACATTCTGTTGCTCCGAACCGTGCAGAAACCAGCTTGACGCATTTTGTTCACGAGCTCTCCAGACCTGGAGAGTATTTTCCCTGCAAACGCTGACAACAGCGCCATCTTCTGGCTCGACAAATAAAGCGATTCAACCACTTCACGTTCTCATCTGGATAATGAATAATCTTCCGCCTGGTTTTCAACTGTGGCATTTTCATTGACAGGTGTGATATTGTGCCTTTGTAATTCCCTGTTTCTTTTCCTTTGATATGTACACCTTTGTAAATGGAAGATTCTTTGATTTTGTCTCTAGCTGCAAAATTATTTTTTAATTTCTTGTTCCCACTCTCCCATTTTCATCTTTAATTTCTGGCATTTTACCATAACCTTAGATCAAATTTATCAACTCATTTTATCTTAGAAATTGTTTCTCTATAATCAGTTCTATGTATGTGTCTCTGCTGCTTATCTTGTACCTAATCTTTTCAGGTCTGTAGTGACATTTGGCATTCATTTCATACTTTAATTTTGATTTTAATTTCTTTAATTTTTTCCAAACTATCCTTTTATGAGTCCTCACTTAAACCATTTTATTTTTTTAACGTCATCCAAATCAGTAAAAATTTTACAATCAGTAATGAACAGCTATAATTGCTTTAAAAATCTCTAAAGCCATAAAATGCTAGCTAATGTTGGTGAACATTGGAAGAAAAAGCTACATCTTTTCATGTACATTCGGCAACAGATAAATAACCAAAATAGTAATGTCTCTTTCAACCTTTCAATATGTTCAGTAGAGTTAAACACCAAATGGAGTAATGGTAACATGCAAAGAAAATTCTGTATCTTTGTAATGATATGAAAAGCATCACAGAGAGAGGAATGGCAGTACTTCAGATAGAGTGGTCAACAGATATTAGCTGAAAAACGATGAGGTGAGCATGTCCCTACGGGACCACAGGAATTGGCACAAATGGATGGAATACAGTTTTATAGAAAGGAGGTCAGAGTGTGTGTAAATTTTCTAACCAAATAAGGGCACCAAAGACACTTGAGCCTTTGTTCTTTAAAAAAAAAAAATTGTTTTTTTTTTAAGGCCTGAGCTTGTCACATTTTAATCAGAGAGAGAGATGAGTGACAGATGAGCAGTAAATGAAGAGAAAAATTTAAGTGGGCCAAAAGAAACAAGTGAAAATGAACAAAAGCTTACACAGAAGACTGAAATGTATTACAAGTGAAAAGCAGCGGCAGACATGGGACCTCAGAAAGCCAGACTGAGATGCTATGTAACCCTGTGCTGGAAAGAAAGGAACCCACACACCTTTGTTCCTGAGGCTTTCTGAATCAAGGAAATGTGCCATCCAGACCAAAGTGAGAGACCTAGGAAAAAAAGCAGATGTGAGGGTCTGCTAACCTGACTTCACTGGCAAAGGAATTATGAAAATTCCTGTGGAAACTATAATTCAGCCAAGCCATGGCACATATTATCCCCTGCCTCACCATCAGTGGGTTATAGCTTCTCTGTTCAACTAGACCAATGGTTCTCAGTCTTCGACTGCACCTTGGGATCACTTGGGGAGCTTTTAAACTTCCTGATGCTCAGGTTACACTCCCATCCTCACCACTTAAAATGACTCCCTGGGAGTCTGGCAGGCCTTAGCATATGTTCCAGACCCCTAGATCTTTCCAGAATGTGGGAACCATTGAACTAGATTAAAAATCTCAAAGGGCAGATTGACTCCCTTTTGTTACCTCCAGTAACATACCTTTGTTAAGTGAAAATAACAAACTTTAGTTTTTTGACCATTTACCTTGTGTGTGTTTCAGTCAAGAGTTTTCATTTCCAGACCCATTTCCCTTCCTCTACCCTCGAGAGTCCAACATTTCCGCTTTCTGATCCTATGACCTCAGATGAGCGCCTCAAACCTCTCAGCTTTAGTTTCCTCTTTGGTGAAGTGGGCTTTGTCATAAAGCTGTTGAGAGGATCAAGTGAGATAATGCAAGCAAATCCCTCAGCTCAGTGCCTGCCAAGTAGTCCGCGCTCCAAAAATGTCAGCCGTCATTATTATCCATTTATTCATGAGTTAATTCCCTGCCAGCATAAAGGATTTTTTTTTTAAGTCTTTTGTGAAAGAAAGTATGGAGAACTTTAATCACACAGTAGCCTGAAAAGGGGAAGTTCAAGAGACAAGAGGAAGATACAGTCTTTTTTGAAAGGCTACAAGGTTAAAGAGAAGGCTTAAAGGATAAGGAGTTCGTTTTAAATACAAAAACAACTACATGCCTTATCTTTTAGTCCACACCCCTCTAATTAAAGAAGTTAGAAATCAGAAAATCAACAGATAACTCATCAACTGTTGGCAGAAACAGGCTTCAAGGGAGAGAATGTTATTATAAATCCTGACCAAGTTGAAGGTCTCTTCCTCCGAGCTGTGCCCCAAACAGGCCCTTAGAGTTGAGTGGTATGCCTACTGTCCAAGCCCCAAAGGAATGGCTCCTGCAAAGCAGGGTAGACAGAAGCTGCCCCCGTGATGCCAGCCTTCTGACTCACTTGAAGCTGATTGACCAAGGAGGCATCATTCTGTCTATGTGGCCAGAAATTCTTCCTGAAACAGCAAACTACTCCTGGAAACACGAATCCTCAAAGCCCACCCCAACTGGCCCTGTGTTCCAGTTTTGAGTTTCGGAGATCCTGCACAAGTTATCCAATTGCAAAAAAACTCAGTTATTGCACCTCACAAAAGAGGTGGGCACTGCAGCAGAAGTCCCTGGCAGGGCTGCCAGGGCAGAAGAAACCACCCTGTGCACAAGACGAGGCTTATAATTGAGTTAAACGTATCATCTTTAAGCAGTTGAAGTCTGAAAGGCAAATTAACCTAAGAAGCCCTGGATAACCACTCCAGCGGGGTAAAAAGCAAATCGCTCTGAGTAGGAAGGGTTTCATCAAAGGCCAGGAAAGCTAGATGATTGGCCATTATGTGTAAATTGGAATCTGTTTTCACAATAATCAACTTGTTAATTTTCAATGAAATTATTTCAAAGAAATTTTAGCATTTCCTGAACTCCCTTTATTTGCCTCTATCCTTTTCTTTCACCAAATGGACATAATGTCAGTGTTTAAAAGGAAGTATTTATGCCTTTCTTTCAGCAGTTAATTACTACCTGTCAGGCGGTTGAAGATTTTGGGCAAGCCTGAGCAGACTAAAGTGGGTCGCCTTTCAAAGCAGAAATTCATTCATTCAACAAATGCATGTTCAGCATCTGATGTGCCCATGGCTCAGCGGAGGTTTCAGTCGAAGTGCACTCAGAAGAGTCCACCACCCACCTCCGTGTTAAACTTCACAAATAAGGCAGCAAGTGCGGGCTGAATTGTGTCCTCCAAAATTCATATGGTGAAGCCCATAACTCCCAGCGCCTCAGAATCTGGAGACGGGATGTTTAAAGGGGCAGCTCATAAGGCCGTTCCGGTGTGCCCTGATCCAATTGGACAGATGCCCTTGTAAGAACAGATTTGGACACACAAAGAGGGACCAGGGCTGTAGGCACACAGAGGAAAGGCAGGTCGCTGGAGAAGATGGCAACCTGCCAGCCAAGGGGACAGGCCTTGGGAGAAACCTACCCTGCCAGCACCTGCATCTTGAACAGCCAGCCTCTAGAACTGTGATATAATAAATTTCTGTTGTTTAAGCAGCTAAGTCTGTTTAAGTAGCTAAGTCTGTATTTTGGTCTGACAGCCCTAGCAAACTTATACATAAACCAAATATTTACCTACAAAAATGCCTTAGTTTTCTTCCCCACCGATAGCAAACTCCAGTTCTTTCAAGTACCCTTTTGTATCCTCTTTTTTTCCAGAAGTTTCAGCCTTAAAACTTCCCCTGAACCTTCTGGACAAAGTTTTCCTATTCTTTGCTTCTAACAAAGGAGTTTTAATGTGTGTGTGTGTTGGGGGGGTGGGGGTGGGGTTGGTGATAGCCCAAGGCCAAAAATTGTATCTTAGTGAGCTACAGAGAAAAAAAAATACTTGAAAAAGTATGTGACAACTTGTTACATTCTCTTAATTCGCTTTAGAGTGAGTATAATAAAGTAAAACTTCATTATATCATGGAATAAAATTTGTACAAAATAATACTGCTGCTTGCTTGTTGAAAGATTAATTCTGCCTGGATCCAGTATGTGTCATATTTCTGGAAAGTCATTTGACACGAATCAGTCTAAAAAATAAAACAAGCAGGTGCATAATATATTACCCAGAATAAAATAAACATGGCTTCATTTTTAAGTGCCAGAGCTTATTTCGTCCATTAAATCTCCAGCAGCTTCTGCATGTTTGGCATAGAGCCTTGGCGCCCTCTTGTGTCCATTTGGGACAGGTTTGTTCATGGAAATTTTGAGCAAGCAATTCCAGTGTGTCTCTTACTCAGTCTCTAAAAATTGTCAGAGAACCCTCAATAGAAAGAAAAGTCCTTTCTTACATGAACTGCACCAGTTATAAAAATACTACTCAGTTAAAATATGTGTTACAAAATTTCAAATAAGCATTTCTGTATGATTGAGCTTACTGTAGTATTATAGACTAAAGCTTTTTCATTTGCTTTTATAATTAATAGGCATTTATACTGGTTTATTAATCCTTCATATTTCTAGTCCTAAATTATTTCTCATCTAAGTAGCCTTTAAAAATTTTTTTCTTGGATTTCCATGGGAAATTATTATGCAAAGTTATTTTTACAAGTGAAACCATAACTTATGTTGTCTGCACTATATAGTTTTTTTCAAGATACCAACTGTTAATGCCACCATTGGTATTCCTATCAAAAAGATGGATGAACATAAGGAAACTGCCGAAACACAACGTCATGCAGACTTGTTTAGTATGTTGGCGATCACGGTATAAAAGGTCACATTGCAAGTTAAAGTGAATTTCCCCAACTCAGATCTAATAAGCCATCCACCCTGGTTATTTCCTTGGTTGGTGTACATACCATAAAAAGTGAATTGGCATCTATATTACAAACCATCTGAACTATCCCTATTTCTCATTACTACAATTTAGTTCAAATCACACACACACATCAAAATCTATTTATATTTACACTCTACTCAGATATATGACCATGCTCATCTGGGGCATGGTCTTTATTTCTCCTACAGGAGTCATTAAATTCCCCAAGTGAATTCACTAAACTTAACTCCAAAGGCAAGGGGATTGGAAAATGGACAAGGGCAATTCCAGGAGCTTCCAGAAGATAAGAAGGCAAAATAAATACATTAGAAGTCATGAGAGATTGACAACCATTGAGAACAAAGACAGTTTGAAGCTGATTTCATTAGATGCAGCTACAAGACTGGATAAGAACATTTAACATAAAAGCAGAGAACTAGGCCTTTCATCATAACTCTCCACAGTCTAGGAAGAGGAATAGGACAAATCTACTTTTTTCTCTGAACCTCAGTATCATCACCATTAAAACAGGAATAATTCTTCCTTTACTGAGAGTAATGAGATGCTGTTTAGTCACTAATTCATGTCCAACTCCTGTGTGACCCCTGGAATATAGCCTGCCAGGCTCCTCTGTCCATGGGATTTCCCAGGCAAGAATACTGGAGTGGGTTGCCATTTCCTTCTCCAGGGGATCTTCTTGACCTAGGGATCGAACCCACATCACCTGCACTGGCAGGCAGATTACCACTGAGCCACCAGGGAAGCCCCCATTAAGAAGACAGCACATTATAAATACTTAAGGAAAGGGTATAAGTAATAAGATGCAGCTGATTGTTCAATGCAATTTAGAAATTTAATATAAACCTAAAAGCAATGATTTCCTCATTCTTGGGAATCGGTTTTAATTTTTTCAGACCCTTGGAATTAGTCTGAAATTAGAGGTAAGCGCAAAATAACCAAAACAAAGCTAGGAAGTTCTGGGTTTGGGAGGACAATTCACTAAGGCAAAAGGTCTTAGCTTCACCTTCAGCCCCTGTGAAACATACACACACACACACACACACACACACACACACACACACACACACATACACACAACTTCCTAGTCATTGTAAGTCAAACACTGTGAAATAAATATTATCTTCAGATGATGCTACTCTCATCATTTTATAAAACTGCCTTTTCCTTGATTAAAACAAAAAGAATATTTAAGGATTTCATTTAGTAACTGATTCTCTCCTTTTTCTTTCCTGGCTTTTCCCCCAGGTAGGTGCTTTGGCCAAGTATTTTAATCATTATATTTTTCACCATCTGAATAAACAGATAATAATGCAAATAAGTGGTGCAGAGAATTTGAAGGCATCCAGATGAGCCTGCAAATAAGAGAGTCATTGGATCTTCCACGTCTGTGTCAGCACTCTAAAACCTTCCCCATCCCCAGCTAACATGTGTTCCTCTATCCTTGGAGTTTAGAAAACTTTGTTCTCATCGTTATGAAAATTGAAGTCATATTGTTCTTAGCTAGCTAGGTACGACTATAAGCTCCTTGAGGAAGGAATCATGTCTGATTCATCTTATTTTTATTTCCAAGTGTCTAGAGCAATTTTCTAATGCCTTAGAAAGCCCACAGGGTGTGCAGGGAAGGCCTGGGTTAAGGATGCCAAGTGTCCTTTACCCTGCTGGCAAGTGGAGACACTGTCTGAGCTTTGACTTCCTCCCTTGTAAAGTGGGTTAACAGAGTATCCATATCTCTGAAGATGGTTGAGAAGATCAAATAACACAATGTACATTAAAGTATATTTTAGGCTATATAGAACTAAAAAATAACTACATAAAAATCTTAGTTTGGCCAAGTATGTAATAAAAGGCAAATACAAATATGTAAACTCATTCAATTTTGTGACACATCAGAACTCCCCCTTTTGCAGGGGAGCGCAGAAAGTAAAGCAAGCAGTCTGTGATGGTAAATTTTATATGTCAGCTTGCCTAGGCTATGGTGCTCAGCTGTTTGGTCAAACACCAGCCTAGATGTTACTGTGAAGATATTTTTTAGATGTGATTTACATTTAAATTAGTAAACTTTGAGTAATGTAGAGTGCCTCCCTAATATAGATGGGCCTTGTCGAATCAGTCAAAGGTCTTAAAAGCAAAGACTAAGGCTTCCCTAGGGAGAAATAATTCTCCTTAACACTACAACATAGAACCTTGCTTATTGCAATGCAGAATTCAGACTCAAGACTGCAACAGCAACACTTGCCTGATTTTCCAGACTGCCAGTCTGCCCTGTAGATTTCAAATTTGCCACCCCCATAATCCCATGAGCCAATTCCTTAAATCATTGTCTTTTATATATACATTTGTATAAAAATATATACAAATATATACCTTCTATATATATATATATATATCTTTCATATATAATATATACATATATATATCCCCTGTCTCTTATACACATCTTCTTTTATTTTTCTATTAATTAAATTCATTTATTTTTAATTGGAGGATAATTGCTTTACAGTATTTTGCTTGTTTCAGCCAAAAATCAACATGAATCTCTTTTAATTTAATAATTTTTATTTCTAGTGTATCTTTTTAGTTTTTTCTTAAAGTTACCTCATTGTATGTGAGTTTTTCATACTGTTTACTTTTCCTAGTAGAGCCAAGAGCTTGTTAATTCTAGTTATTTTGAATTTTGTATTGATATCCAACATTTGAGTCAGATTCTTAATAATAGCTTTCTCTCTTTTTAGCTTTATCTTGGCATTTGATNCCCTGACTAATATATTAATGCATATTTCTATACATATATGAGTAATACATAATATACAAATTTATATGTGTGTATATATTATATACATATATATACAGATTTTATGAATCAGAGCAAAGTTTGGAGAATTTAGCTTGTAGGTTGATTTTGAATGGCTATAGGTAAAGGTAGTGGGAGACAGATTTGGGCTTAGCATCCATTCATTAATTCAATGAGTATTTTTGAGTACCAAATAATGAACTAAAATTTGCTGAACACTTCCTATGTTCCAGGCACTCTTCCAGAGGCGTTCCAAGCCTCATTTTCATAGGTGCCTCAAAAATATAAGTACTATCATGATTCCTACTTTAGGCAAAAGGAAACTAAATCACAAAGAGCTTAAACAATTACTCAAGGCCATACAAAAATGAGGTGAAGAAAGGAGATTTGACCAAACACTTGACTCTAAAGCCACCATTCTGTGTGACCATCACCTCCTGAGTGCTACAGCTTGCATCAGGCAAGACATTCACGGGAGCCAAACAGATATAACCCATCCCAATTCCTTTAAGAAAATCTCTTTTTATATATACTCAGCCTACTGGTTTTGTTCCTTTGAAGAACCCCAGCTAATACACATGAGCACACACATACTTACATGTATCCATATGCATTTTACACATATGCATGCATATATATGTGTGTTATATACAATGCATATATAATAAATATAATGCATACATTGATATGCAATACACACACATGCATATGCATGCATATATGTTACATACATATATATCTTGCTGTTGACCGTTCAATACCTTTGCGTAAATGGCTACTTCTTCTTGGAATGATCTTCTCCCCTTGTCTGCTCAGCACTGCTTGTCTACCTGGGCGAACTTGCCACAAATATCACTTCCTGCTCCTGACAGTCTCTTACAGCAGCATTCATCACTGCTTCTTCTGGGGGCTTGCCTCCATTGTACCCTATTACAAAGACCAGTCCCTTTTCACTCATCTTTGCCTATGAGGCACCTACTCCTCCTCTGGCCCTGCACACAATTGGTCCTCCCTGAGTGATTACAAGATAGAAGTGGTTTTAATGCACGGGATTCAGTGCAAGCTGCATCCTGTCTACTCATGGGGAGGGAGGGTGTGGGGTGTGGGAAGATGCCTGTACACAATCCTGTCTGAAGTCAAAAGCAGGATGTCATATCTTTCTTTGAGGAGTGGTCAGGAAGCCTACAACTAGTTATTTGGTGATTGTCTGGCTAAGACTGGGCTCTGAGAAGTGTGTAGGCTAAAAGGAGATGAGGAATGAGGGGACATGAAAGAGGACAGGGTAAAAGGAGGCAGGATGTTGTGGACTGATAGAGGGGTTGGGTGGAAAACAACAGAGCCATTGGGCCTGAACTTTTAAAATGAAGGTCCAGAATAATATAGTGCAGGGGTCTCCAACTCCCAGACCCATAGACTGGTACCCATCCATGGCCTGTTAGGAACTGGGCCACAGAGCAGAAGGTGAGTGGTGGGCAAGGGAGTGAAGCTTCATCTGTAATTATAGGTGCTCTCCACTGCTCACATTACTGCCTGAGCTCTGTCTCTTGTCACATCAGCAGTGGCATAATAAATGAATCATCCTGAAACCACCCCCTGGAAAAAGTATCTTCTATAAAACTGCTCCCTGTTGCCAAAAATGTTGGGGATCGCTGATGTCGAGCCTGGGAAGTGGTAAAATCAAAATGATGATGTTGATGATGATGACAATAATGACAGCAACAGCAACAATAATCAACAAGACTGAAATAGAAAGAAGGGTAGCAGTCCAGAGAGAGCAGGGTCAGGCAGGGAAAAAGCAGAGAAAACCGGAGAAGCTTGTATTGATAGAGAACAAAGTGCCAACAAGCAGAGAAAAGAAGTGACTGGTGAAATGCTTTTGTTTTTTAAATCAATTTATAGAGGAATTTGCTACTGTTTTTATTTATAAAATAAAAAAGATGACTATAAGTCATCTTTTAGAAAAATTTATTTGGAAATGATGAGCCCTGATATAAAATAGCATGGTGTTTTCTTTGAGGTTTCCATGAATTTTTTATGGCTGTCAACATTGATTGTTTACCATAATTTTCCTTTTAGGAAGTATTCCTAGAAAATGTTTCTGAACCTAATCATGAAAAAAAACATTTAAATTATCTTAAATTCATATGAAGGAAGAAAGTAAGAATACTTAAGGAAATATCAAAGAGGAAACTCAAATTTTTCCACATAACTTTAACAAACGCTAATAAAAGTATGACTTGTAACATCAATAATCTCTCTCTTCCTTGCCTGTAGAATCAAATTGGTTCAAAAAACAAACCAAACTTTTTATATTAAGAGCAACTGGCACACTAAAATAATTATAAGTACTAACATGTTTGTCTGAAACATTAGATACTAGCACTAACTCAGCCCTAGAAAACATGCTTGGCCCTGGGAGGAGGCCAGTGAAACACAATGGGTTTGGCATCTCAAGTCAAGCCCAAATCCCTTGGCTAGTTGAATTCATTTATTCTTGGCAAAATGGACTTTCCTGTCTGTAAGAAGAAAAGTTTTTTTTTTAATCTCATAAAAATTATTCCAACATTCTCTTGGACTTCAAAAGGCTCTTCCAAAACATTTTTATTAATTAAATTTATAGAATATGGTATGTAAGGATCACATTTTCTTATATCTTATGTAAGTTACAATTAGTGTGAAACCAATGAGATGACGAGTTTGGAGATAATTGGCAAAGAAGACATCCTCAGAGAACCACTTTACCATAAGCTACAGGAAAACACATCATCTCCAAGGAGGGAAGAGGTTCTCTCTGTAGGAACTCTGGATCTGGGGTGCAGCTCCATTTTTCTTCAGATTACCCAAGCCCAAAGCTTCTTACCAAGGGACGAATCCTTATACTGAAGGCCACCAGTACTTTCAAAAGTGATAGCAAACAGGCCTGCTCATCAGTCCTTTTGTTAATTAAGATGGCCTATTTCCACTACCTCTTCTCAGGGAAACCCAGTCTCCCAATGTCCCTTTTATGAGGCAAAAAGGTAAGATGTTTGTGTCATGAGTCTCATCAGTGAAGTTGAAAAAGTTAGTCACTCAATTGTGTCCAACTCTTTGCAACCACATGAACTATAGCACCTTAGGTTCCTCTGTCCATGGAATTCTCCAGGCAAGAATACTGGAGCAGGTTGCCATTTCCTTCTCCACGGGATCTTCCTGACCCAGGGATCAAACATGTCTCCTGCATTGCAGGCAGATTCTTCACTATCTGAGCCACCAGGGACTCTAGACAGCACCGGACTTTCACCAAGCCTGTTACAATACCAGGAGGCAAAAGGGACTCGATAGCCACCATAGCTTTCTTCTTACTTAGAAGGACATGTCTTCAAGAGGTGGAGAGGTGCAGAGTAATCTTCTCCAGTGAAAGGTAAGCACCAGCAGAGTTGCCCAGGTGTAGACAAGGAAGCCTGGGAATGTTGTAAGCCTTTCCAAGTTCACATCCTGGGCGAAGGAAGTCTGAGAATGTTGTAAGCCTTTCCAAGTTCACATCCTGGGCGATCTCCAATCTCAGAGAAAAGACAAAGAATGCATCTCAGCCTTTCAAGATGGACAATCAGGCGGATTAGTCATTTATATTTTGAGTAGTTGGTTAAGTTGGAAGTCTTAGAAGTCTACCAGGTTTACTCATCGCATCTTTGTTATCTAAGAATTGATTATAAAATGTTTGTAGTTGCCATATTTTTTAGGAGAGCAAAAGTCATCCTAACGTTAAGTATTCACTAATAATCTGACCACTATTAAAGCTAAATCCCCACTGCAACAGCCCTCTTCCATCCAAAACATAAAGTCAAGTCTCTGTTTATAATTTTTCCCCAGGCACTATGCTGTTATAAATGGTGGACAATACCATGCTAAAATACTATAAGCTGGTTGTAAAGAGAAACACAAGTCTTGCAAAAAAAAAAAAAATGCATATTTTCATGGATTCAGTAAGCATTACTGTGGAGATCAACACAAATTGCAGGCAAAGCTACTTCCCACTGTGCCTCAGAAGGTGGCTGGACAGGCAAACAGCAGAGTGGGACTGCCTGTGGCCAAGGGGTAACCAAGGAGCTGGCGTGGTAGGTGACTGTGGCTGAGAGAGATGGAGGAAGAAGGGGCAAGTCAGAGGTGATGGGCTAAGGGAAAACACTCAGGATGGGTCAGGATCATCCTGTGAGTATCAGAAAACCAGGGGCATGCCAGGAATAGTGGGAACAGCGACGTATAGTTGAAGGATCCCCACATAAGAGGTTCTTGTCGAAAAATTATAATACTTCAAGTCTTAAATAATGGTAGTAATCCTTAGCTTTTAAATTATAATTAGATAATAAAATTGCTTTTGGTGTTATGGTTAATTGTAATGATTTGATCTATAAAATTTCATGATCAAAATCAGAGTCAGAAGATCAGGTTAAAATATACAAACAAGGAAGTTGTGAATCAATAGACGGATGAAACAAGACTTATGTTTGTCATTATTNGCAAAGCTACTTCCCACTGTGCCTCAGAAGGTGGCTGGACAGGCAAACAGCAGAGTGGGACTGCCTGTGGCCAAGGGGTAACCAAGGAGCTGGCGTGGTAGGTGACTGTGGCTGAGAGAGATGGAGGAAGAAGGGGCAAGTCAGAGGTGATGGGCTAAGGGAAAACACTCAGGATGGGTCAGGATCATCCTGTGAGTATCAGAAAACCAGGGGCATGCCAGGAATAGTGGGAACAGCGACGTATAGTTGAAGGATCCCCACATAAGAGGTTCTTGTCGAAAAATTATAATACTTCAAGTCTTAAATAATGGTAGTAATCCTTAGCTTTTAAATTATAATTAGATAATAAAATTGCTTTTGGTGTTATGGTTAATTGTAATGATTTGATCTATAAAATTTCATGATCAAAATCAGAGTCAGAAGATCAGGTTAAAATATACAAACAAGGAAGTTGTGAATCAATAGACGGATGAAACAAGACTTATGTTTGTCATTATTTCATTAAGGGAGGTATATGCATAACCAGTGTACGTATGCAAACATACACGTATTTTGTTCCTACTTTAGTTTATAAATATACTAGTGTATGTGTATGTGCATGCCGGGAGCCAGCGAGGGAATCCCACCCGTGAAATGGTCACGTGGCAGAAATCCGATGGGCAAGGCGATTCGGATTTCAGAGATTCCCCCTGAGTTTCCCTGAGCATCTACACCCCCAAAATAAGGAAACCCAAATATGCCTGCTGCCAGGAGCCAGCGTGAGGATTCCACCCGTGACATTGTCATGTGGCAGACTCGATGGGCAAGGACGATTCGAGTCTCGGAGTTTCTCCCTGGCATTTCCTGAGCGTGTACCTAGAAAATAAGAATTCTGCCTGACATTGCACCTTTTCTAATTCTTATGACATTCTCTGGAAAAAGTTAACTCAGGGCTTTAGTCTTCTGCATTTGAAAGGAGTGTTTCAGCTCAACCCCCTCTGATAGTGCTCTCATTTGCCTAACAGTTTCTCCGGATATTTTACAGCTTGTGAATTGCTTACAGCCCCCAACTGCGAGGGGCACAAAGCTTGAAGTATCTTAAAGTTATAGGGCTAAAAATCCCATTGGTGACAGGATTTCACTGTTGACTCAATGATAGCTGCCAGACCTCCTTATTCTTTGTCTTTTGGGCACCCAGGAAGATGTTAATCAATCTAAACGGGATATGGGAAAAGATATATAGTAGGTTTGATGTTAGCAATGCTAGACTTTTGAGTTAATTACCTTTCCTTTGTTATAAATCACTGTACTCCTCTTGTTACAAATTGCTATGTAAGAATGTAACTTTATTTAGTGCTTTCTGGGAATGGCACCAGACTTTGGGAAGAACAACACTTTTAACACAAATAAGTCTTCTGGTTAACAAACCCTTATCAGAAAAGAGCCATAAAATGTTAATTGGCCCTTTTGGCCTGAAGATGATGTAAATCACCTAAGACTTGTGTATACAGCTAGGTATGCAGAGAGAAAAACCTGGTTTTTGATAAGAGTTTGGGCTGCTAACACTGCATAAATTTGTATTACCCCTTGATCTCTATATACAATCAAAAAAGGTATAAAAGGCCTTGAAGGACAATAGGGGCCGGAGCCAGTCATTGGGAGGACTGGTTTCCCCGTGTCTCTTTCTCTCTCTCCCTTTACTCTAATTTCTGGCTGAATTCCCATCTGGGGCGTGGAGGCTCGCCATGTCTACTTACTTGCCCTGGCTTTTTAAGATCTACGCTAAAGGGAGCCCAAGGAGGGGCACTCTTAGAGATTCAAGTGGGCGCCGGTGGCCTACGTAGATGGTGCAAACCTCTTGTCCTGAGGTTTTATTGGCTTTCCACGTAAACCAAGTTATTCAGCCTCTTTTCTCCACTTAATTTTCCTACTACACTATTTCTTCCTAATCTAATCTTCTATTAATAAATAAACACTTCCAAGACGCCAACGCCGTCCACGCTTCGAATTTCCTGGACCCGCCGGGGCTGGACCCCGGCATGTGCACATATGTATATATCGGAATAAGTAGGCAAAAAGAGAGGGAAAAAATAGCTGAAAGTGAACTGAGCAAACACAGAAATAGAAGGAACCCTATTCAGAACAGGAAGAGTTTATCAGCTTCCTGGGTATTCACTGTTTACAACCTGACGGTCACACAAAATAACCAAATAGAAGGAAATTTCAATAGCATCCTACAAACTAATACAACAGAAAGATGATCTGAAGAAAAGGGCTCACAAAGCAGAATGACTTCCTCATTTCCTAGGAGCTAACACTGTTAGATAACCCACAGAAAATTATAAAATTATGATAAGGAGCATATGTTTTTAGTGACGCTAAGAGACTAGGTCAGTGAGTTGTAAGGGCAGAAAAATGGTTAGCACTCAACCTTATTTGTGTTTGGTCTGATTTTAACGGTTTTGATCTTCTAAAAGGAATCTGATCTGTTTAATTAATCTGATTGTTTAGAGTATTTGAATACGCGCATGTGTATGTGTGTGTGTTTAGTTGCTCAGTCATGTCCTACTCTTTTCGACCTCATGGACTGCAGCCTGCCAGGCTCCTCTATCCATGGAATTCTCCAGGCAAGAATACTGGAGTGGGTTGCCATTCCCTCCTCTAGGGGATTTTCCCAACACCCAGGGATCAAACCCAGATCTGCTTGCAGGCAGATTCTTTACCATCTAAGCCACCAGGGAAGCCCATTTGATTACATGTACATTATTCAAATCTTGGGGGAAATTTTTTTTTTAATTTGTAAGTAGTATATTAAACTGTGGTGTTGGAGAAGACTCTTGAGAGTCCCTTGGACTGCAAGGAGATCCAACCAGTCCATTCTGAAGGAGATCAACCCTGGGATGTCTTTGGAAGGAATGATGCTGAAGCTGAAGCTCCGGTACTTTGGCCACCTCATGCGAAGAGCTGACTCATTGGAAAAGACTCTGATGCTGGGAGGGATTAGGAGCAGGAGGAGAAGGGGATGACAGAGGATGAGATGGCTGGATGGCATCACCAACTCGATGCACATGAGTCTGAGTGAACTCCAGGAGTTGGTGATGGACAGGGAGGCCTGGCATGCTGCGATTCATGGGGTCACAAAGAGTCGGACACGACTGAGCAACTGAACCGACCCCGACCGACCGATATGAATATCTAATACAACTGTTTACTTTTAAAAATGCTAATAGCTTGTTATCCAGATAGTTAAAATTAGTAAGTAAAGTACTACACAAAGATATTTTGTATCCTTTCCACATTCAAAGAGCCTTTTGAAGGATAAGAATTTATCTATTCTTAGTTCCCTCTAAAACTAATGTAGAATTGCAATATTTACTTGGTGATAGTTTAGTTACTAAGTTGTGTCCGACTCTTTGTGATGCCATGGACTATAGTCCGCCAGGCTCCTCTGTCCATGGAATTCTCTAGGCAAGAATACTGGAGTGGGTTACATGCCCTTCTCCAGCTGATCTTTACAACCCAAGGATAGAACCCGGGTCCCCTGCATTGCCAGCAGATTCTTTACCATCTGAGCCACCAGGGAAGACCCTCCTAGTTATTATGAGGATAAAATAAAGTGTGAAATTCCTCTTTTAAAATAAAATGCTATAAAACATACAAAGTGAAGTAAGCCAGAAAGAAAAACACCAATACAGTATACTAACACATATATATGGAATTTAGAAAGATGGTAATGATAACCCTATATGTGAGACAGCAAAAGAGACACTGATGTATAGAACAGTATTTTGGACTCTGTGGGAGAGGGAGAGGGAGAGGGTGGGATGATTTGGGAGAATGGCATTGAAATATGTATAATATCATATAAGAAACAAATCGCCAGTCTAGGTTCAATGCAGGATACAGGATGCTTGGGGCTGGTGCACTGGGATGACCCAGAGAGATGGTACTGGGAGGGAGGTGGGAGAGGGGTTCAGGATTGGGAACACGTGTACACTGTGGTGGATTCATGTCAATGTATGGCAAAACCAATACAGTATTGTAAAGTAAAAAAAAAAAAAAAAAAAAAC
>SJYA01000242.1:195860-238486 GCA_006410615.1 Neotragus moschatus
AAAAAAAAAAAAAAAAAAAAAAACAACTAAAGTATACAAAAGTTAATAAACAACACCAACAACAAAAAACCACATAAGGTGGTTGGAAGCCGTAATGGTGGAGGTGAGGTAATGAGCTAGGAAAGAGATAAAAAAAACTCCTAAGTTGACATAAGCATTTGGAAGGCCATTAAGCAATGTATAGGTGACATTGGTGGGTTAAAAATCTTGCATAGTGGCTTAAAATGATAATAAAGTGAGGAGAGTTAGGTGAACAAACTGGGAGTTCCCCCAGTGTTTACCTGACAGTTGACTTTACATATGTACCTGCTGTCAGTCAAGCCAGCCTCTCATTTGCCCCTGCCTGGTCCTAGACAGTCACTCCCTCTCAGATCCATGCACTTCTCTGGTCTGGACCTTAGTTCTCTAGTCTGGCCCTTCACCTTGAACCCTAACTCTGTAGGAAGTTTTTTATATTGAAGGAGGTTTTTGCCATCTTTTCAATTATCTCAAGCACTTTGCAAGACCTTTCTGCAGTTTAAAATCTAGAACTCTGCTGGGTAAAACATTGGGAGCAGGATTTCACAGGCACAGGCTGTGACCACATGGAGAGTTCATTCATCCCCACTGGGGAAGAACCATACATGGAGAGCCTGGAGGACGCTGGTGTGATAGCTGATCCTCTGTGTCAACTTGACTGGGCTTTGAGATGCTCAAATATTTAGTCACACCTTATTCTGGGTGTGTCTGTTAGGGTGTTTGAGGATGAGATGAATCTCTGAATTGGTAGACTGACTACCAAAGCAGATTGCTCTCCCCGGTGTGGATGGCCCTCATCCAATGAAGGCCTGACTGGAACAAAAGGGCTGACCTTCCCTAAGTAGTAGCAACTCCACCTACCCAACTGCTAAGCTGGTACATTGGTCTTTTCTTGCCTTGGGACTTGATTTAGTAAATCGGTTCCTCTTGGACCTCAAGCCTGCTCACCTCCAAACTGAAACTTATGTCACTGGCTTTCCTGGTTCTCAGGCTTTCAGACTCAGATTGGAACAACACCTTTGGCTGTCCTGGGTCTCAGCTCGCTGATTGCATGTCCTGGGATCTTTCAGCCTCTATAACTGCTTTACCCAATTTCAGATGGATAGATAGATAGGTAGATATAGACCTCTCTATATCTATATCTATACATATCTCCTATTGGTTCTGTTTCTCTGGAGAACCTCAACTGCATACAACAACCTAATCCAACTTATATGCAGAGTACATCATGAGAAACGCTGGGCTGGAAGAAGCACAAGCTGGAATCAAGATTGCTGGGAGAAATATCAATAACCTCAGATATGCAGATGACACCACTGGCAGTGAGTGAGGAGGAACTAAAGAGCCTCTTGATGAAAGTGAAAGAGGAGAGTGAAAAAGCTGGCTTAAAGCTCAACATTCAGAAAACTAAGATCACAGCATCAGGTCCCATCACTTCATGGCAAATAGATGGAGAAACAGTGTAAACAGTGTCAGATTTTATTTGGGGGGAGGGGGCTCCAAAATCACTGCAGATGGTGACTGCAGCCATGAAATTAAAAGACGCTTACTCTTTGGAAGGAAAGTTATGACCAACCTAGACTGCATATTAAAAAGCAGAGACATTACTTTGTCAACAAAGGTCCATCTAGTCAAGGCTATGGTTCTTCCAGTAGTCATTATGGATGTGAGAGTTGGACTATAAAGAAAGCTGAGCACCAAAGAATTGATGCTTTTGAAGTGTGGTGTTGGAGAAGACTCTTGAGAGTCCCTGGACTGCGAGGAGATCCAACCAGTCCATCCTAAAGGAGATCAGTTCTTGGTGTTCATTGGAAGGACTGATGCTGAAGCTGAAACTTCAATACTTTGGCCACCTGATGCAAAAAGCTGACTCATTTGAAAAGACCCTGATCCTGGGAAAGATTGAGGGCAGGAGGAGAGGGGACTACAGAGGATAAGATGGTTGGATGGCATCACCAACTCAATGGACATGAGTTTGTGTACACTTCAGGAGCTGGTGATGGACAGGGAGGCCTGGCGTGTTGCAGTGCATGGGGTTGCAAAGAGTCGGACACAACCAAGTGACTGAACTGAACTGAACTATCAGTCATGGCACAAACTGGCACCATGGCCTTCAGATTGCGGCAATAGAAAGATACAATACCACCCACGTAATTGTTTTTGTCAAAAATGCTTAACACAAATCTAAATCAAAAGGAATTCTTTAAGACAATTGGCCTGGGAACTTCAAAAATGGCAATGCTAGGAAGACAAAAAGAGGCAAGGGAAAAGATGATGAATGCTAGGAGACAAGAGAGCCAAATGCAAACATGAATGACTCTTGTTGCAGAAAAAAAAAAAAACTACAGAAAACATTTTGGGAACAATTGGAAAATTTTTAAATTGGACTGTAAATAGGACAACAGTATTATATCACTTACATTTATTGGAAATAGTGATGATAATTCAATTACTTAGGGATGAAATGGGCTTCCCTGGTGGCTCAGCTGGTAAAGAACAAGCTTGCCAATGCAGGAAATACAAGAGATCACAGGTTCGATCCCTGGGTCAGGAAGATCCCCTGGAGAAGGAAATGGCAACCCACTCCAGTAGTCTTGCCTGGAAAATTCCATGGACAGAGGAGACTGGCAGGCTACAGTTCATAGGATCACAAAGAGTTGGACACAACTGAGCATGCACTCACAGCGATGAAAAGAAAGAGATAGAACAAACCAGGAAGAAAATGTAGCAGTTGATGCCTCCACACCTGAAACTAGATGAAACTCTATTTTCTGCTATTCTTTCAAATGTTCTGTTAAAGAAATGACTTTTAAAATATAATTCTGGTTACCTACATTTGCACACCAGAACTGAAATACCCAGACATGGTGAACTTCCTGATGTGCTGCTGTGTGATATACGCAAACAACCTAGGAAGTATTCTTGCAGAAAAGAGTGGGGAGGAAGAGCCTGAGTGTAACAAAGCCTCTAGTGCTCACATCCCTTCACAGTAATCACAGTGCACAGTGTGATGGACTGCATGACACCACAAGGAAGGAAGCAGACAAATCCAGCACGGGGGACATTGTTCTTCAGGATACCTGACCTGGTTTCTTTACCAAACGTCATTGTCGAATGAGAGCGAGAGCGGATTGTCTAGACTGAAAGAGACTTAAGAGACAATAATCAAATGTCATCTTTGGAATTTGTTTGAATCAAGAGTTGAATAAACCAACAATAGAAAAGATCATTTTGGAGATCAAACCAGTCCATCCTAAAGGAAATCAGTCCTGAATATTCACTGGAAGGACTGATGCTGAAACCGAAGCTCCAATACTGTGGCCACCTGATGCAAAGAACTGACTCATTGGAAAAGACCCTGATGCTGGGAAAGATTGAAGGCGAAGAAGGGGACGACAGAAAGAGATGGTTGGATGGCATTACTGACTCTACAGACGTGAGCTTGCGGAAGCTCCAGCAGCTGGTGATGGACAGGGAAGCTGGTGTGCTACAGTTCATGGGTTGCAAAGAGTCGAACATGACATGAACTGAACTGTGAAATGTGATGAGGAAATNAAGAAGGGGACGACAGAAAGAGATGGTTGGATGGCATTACTGACTCTACAGACGTGAGCTTGCGGAAGCTCCAGCAGCTGGTGATGGACAGGGAAGCTGGTGTGCTACAGTTCATGGGTTGCAAAGAGTCGAACATGACATGAACTGAACTGTGAAATGTGATGAGGAAATGTGATGATGCACTGAACCTTGGATGATATCCTGGAATTATTGTTTATTTTATGAGTACAATAATGGCATCGTAGTAAGGGAAAGTCCATATTATTAAGAAATTCCTAATAATATATTAAGAATGAAGTGTCTGAAATTTGTTTAAATCCTTCAGAAAGAAAAAAAAAAGAAAGGAAGGAAGATGAATTAAATAGGGCAAAATCTTGCTAAATATGTAATGCTGCTAATGTTGGTAAATTGGGTGATTGGTATGTTGGCATTCACTGCAAACTCTGAATGTGTGCATGTTTGAAATTTTTAATGATAAAAAGCTAAATACATGATATATTAAATAGGTTTGCAAATTAGCTCTCAATCAGCTTTTTTGTTTTGCTTTATCGGAGTGAGTTATTTTATCCCGAACACGAAGCACCAATATAATGCATTGCTAGTGAACACTTAATACTCTGTATCTATAACAGAAAAATGAAGGATAGGTGAGCCCCTGAAGCCAGGGTGCTTTTGAGACTTTAAACAGGAGTAGCTCAGTCACAAAAGAAAAGAATGAGGGAGCTGTTGGCGCATGGGTGAGATGTAAGTTATTGCTTCTCCTTCTCTAGTGGGAATTAAATACGTTTCAAACATGAATCATACATTTTATATTGTCTTGACTTTGGGAAACTGGCAGAGTCTGTTTCTAAGCAGAACTGACTGACTGACTTCCTTCTCTAATCCATTTCTAAATTGTACTCCAATTACTCTTCCCACAAAGAAGATAAGAGGAGCTTTAAAAGGCTTGTTTCAGCATCCTGACGTGAGAAAGCAAACAGCATGCCTTGGAAAGTGCACCTCACTGAATTAGAAGTCTGACTCTGCTAACCAGTTATATTACTTTAGACAAAGCTCTCTCTCCTGTCTCTACAGCTCTCTCCAGCCTTCTTTTTAGTTTTCCGTGTTTAATAAAATGGACTAGTAGATGAATTGTACAATCTCTTCCTACTCAGACTTCCTGAAAGACCTCTCCATGTAGAATAGTCTGCCATTCCATATCCAGTGTCCAGCCCTCTCGTTAACATAGAAACTCAAATTGTTTTTAATAAAAGGGAAAAAAACACAGATACCAAACAATGGATTGAACTTGAACACAACTTCAAAAACCTGTTGATCCGGAGAGTTCCTGATATTTGCTTATCTCTTTGCTTTCTATCTTTTCGGGTTTAACTGCGCCTCCCCCAAAAGAGACTCCAGAAGTGAGGCTGGCATATATCACCACTAGATGGAAGCACAAACCTACGGCAGAATCACCCCTAATGCAGCAGGAGCACTCAGACAACAGAGCTTCTCCAACAGAGCACAACCAGCACTCTGTGGACAGTGACGCCTGCCCTGACTGGTGACGTTCCCTACACCCCTCCCTTTGGCCTTGATTATCAGGAACCAGTAGCTGGTGGAAACAGCTGATGGGAACAAAACCGTTCTGTTGTTTCAGCCTTAGGATGTTGATCCCGATTTTATTTATATTTTTGAGATTTTGTTCATCATGAACTTTTCTCATTGATTTTGATTTTTTAAAACTACTACATTAAAATATTATTTGTCTTGGCTCCTGAGGGTTTTGGTACCACAGGTGAGTGCCTCAAAATGTGCCTTAGTGCCTTAGTCCGAAAAAATGTGATTGCTCTTGCCTGGAAAATCCCATGGACGGAGGAGCCTCGTAGGCTGCAGTCCATGGGGTCTCAAAGAGTCAGACACGATTGAGCGACTTCACTTTCACTTTTCACCTTCATGCATTGGAGAAGGAAATGGCAACCCACTCCAGTGTTCTTGCCTGGAGAATCCCAGGGACGGGAGCCTGGTGGGCTGCCATCTATGGGGTCGCACAGAGTCAGACACAACTTAACAGACGTGACTTAGCAGCAGCAGCAGCCTAGAAACAATACAAAATACAAAACAATACAAAATTGTACAAAATAATGGTACAAAGACATCAGGAATAAGCAACATGGGAGATATTGAAAACATTAGTCCACATCGGAGACCAAAGACACAGAAAGCAGGAGATCACTAATACACATGGTTTCTGAATGAACAGGAAATGATACTCAATATGAACTCATGCATGAAAGATGAGACGACGGTCCTTTGTTTACCCCAGTGTCAGACTTTATTTTGGAGGGCTCCAAAATCACTGCAGATGGTGATTGCAGCCATGAAATTAAAAGACGATTACTCCTTGGAAGAAAAGTTATGACCAACCTAGAGAGCATATTAAAAAGCAGAGACATTACTTTGCTGACTAAGGTCCGTCTAGTCAAGACTATGGTTTTTCCCATGGTCATGTATGGATGTGAGAGTTGGACTGTGAAGAAGGCTGAGCGCCAAAGAATTGATGCTTTTGAACTGTGGTGTTGGAGAAGACTCTTGAGAGTCCCTTGGACTGCAAGGAGATCCAACCAGTCCATTTTGAAGGAGATCAGCCCTGGGATTTCTTTGGAAGGAATGATGCTAAAGCTGAAACTCTAGTACTTTGGGCACCTCATGTGAAGAGTTGACTCATTGGAAAGGACCCTGATGCTGGGAGGGATTGGGGGCAGGAGGAAAAGAGGACACAGAGGATGCGATGGCTGGATGGCATCACGGACTCGATGAACGTGAGTCTGAGTGAACTCTGGGAGTGGGTGATGGACAGGGAGGCCTGGCGTGCTGCGATTCATGGGGTTGCAAAGAGTCGAACTGAACTGAACTGAACTGAACTTCCTGTTTTATCTTCACTTCTTCAAGGTCATTTTATTACTAGTCCTCCTTCTCTCCTTCCTCCCCTTCTTTTTTCTCTTTCCCTTCTCCCCGCTCCTTCTTCTCCTGCCTCTTCCCCTGCTCTTTCACCACCTCCTCCTGGAACTCCATCTGCTTCACTGGTACTGCATTCAGAGAGCCCTCACACCCCTTAAAAACAATTCTCCATCTATTCTCTCTCTGTTGCCTCCTCTCACACACAGAAGTTTCCCTAAGTCCTCTCTGACTCTGTCTTACTTAGAGCCCAGAGGCCTCAAGAAGATGGGGTGCAGGGAGGGGAGAAAGGGGAGAAATTGTGAGAATGGAACGCTCAGAGCAGAGTTCAGGTCTCTCCACGCTCCTTGGGGCACCGCCTCTGCCTGGACTTAGCACCATGCCTTGCTCAAAGCACCATAAACATCCGCTTGTGTGGATGACTATGCATGTTGATCAGCAGGGTGTTCTTACAGATGAAAAGTCATAAAAGGAAATAATTTTCAGCAGTACCCTGTGAAGGATTATTTCAAGGGCTTAACCCAATGACAACACCCATGAATACTGTTGCTGACACTCTTTGTGCCTCTTGCCACCTCAACTCTTAAAAACATGAAACTCAAGGGTAAAGCAGATCCACAGATCCCAGGCTCCCCTGTGGACTTTATTGGAGGCCCAGGCTAGTCCTTCCATAGGCACTACCATCTTCTTCTCTTCTAGTGCTGATAAACTGTCTCCTGTGGTTGAAGAGGCAGATGGTGGTCTGCATTGTCCCCTGATGTGACCTGTGCCTATGATCTTGGCCTGGCCCCTCCAGATTCCCTCTGCACACTTCTCTCTGCTCTCCAGCCTGGAGGCTCCATCACGAGGACGCCCCAGTGCTCTGTGTTCTGATGGGGGAAGCCGGTTGGGAGCACTGGTACCAGAGAGAGGTTGTGTCCCTTCACTGCCTCCCTGCAAGGTTACCTGCAGATGACTGTGTGTCCAAAAGGAAGGTTACTCCTGATCAAGGACAGCACAGTCCACAGACCTCCCACCTGCCCTCAATACCGGGAGTCATCACAACACTGCCGCTAACAGATCAGTGCAAGTGGGATCCCTGCCCAACCTTTATCAAACTCCTTACTTATAGAACATTCTAGGAACTCAGACTGGGAATTCTCCACTTGAACAGAGCCAAGCCAGCTTCCAAGGTATGTGCAGGTCTCAGCTCCAGTTCTGTCTCAGGGTGGCTGGGGGACTGTGACCCTGGTATCCCCACCCTTAGACCCCAGATGACCAAAGGACAGCACAGTTGTGAACAGAGCTTGGATGAATGGAGAGGGTGTCCATCCATGAGCTGGCAAAGGTGCTGCTCTGAGCACAGGCTAGGGGAAGGGAGGGGGCGGGGACATGAGCTGTCTGTCTCTTCCCACCATGTTCTGGCACCAGGGTCTGTAACTCAGAGGGACGTAATAATTCTCTATGCAGACCTGGCCCTCCAGGTCTTCACACAAGTACCACATTAGTGAAGCAGGAGGGTAGAACAAATTTTACTCAGTGGTGTGTTAGCTTGAGTTGTAACCTTGGAATATTCTGATTTGTGACCCCTGGACGTCTGTCTGTACTCTGCCCAAGGCACTACAGCTGCCAGGAGAGAACTGATTATTGTTCCAGCTACTGGGCTGGCCTCCGCAGGTCCCTGGCACTCACAGCTCTGGAAACAGCCACCGGTATGCGGATTCTCCTTGAAATGATCTCTCTGATGGAAGGTTCCCTGTTTTCCATTGGTGTCTTGACTGACATGGTGCAAAAACTGAATTGTACCTGGCAAATTGACTCAGCTTTAAAGAAAATGTTGACTTGAATTGAATGGGTCAAAAAGAAAAGGAAACAAATCCTCATACAAAACTAAGATAATCAAAACTCATCAAGGGGCAACTCAAATCAGCAAAACCACAGTTGGTTAAGGTAATGCTGTTAGAGATACATGTTCCTGGAAGACATAGGTATGCCAAGGGCATGAAGGAATATGTCCAGCTCCTCAGACAGGCACCTGAACAGCCCTGCTGGTCCCCTACACTTGAGGAGTCTGGGGCCACAGAGGCTTCATCTGGCTCCTCTTCTCCAAAGGCTATTGATGTTCAATTTCAAAATGTTTGTGTAATAACATCCCCAAATGCTGTGACAGTTGTGATGCTGTCACCTTTCAAGTGTGACGACCTTGCTTGGATCCTTCTGAGCTGTTCTGGTTCCTGGACCTTTCTAGAAGCTTCTATTAACCTTCCCTGGTTTTCAATGACCACGTTTCCCTCAACAACATTCTATGTATTGTTTCTCCTGGCTTTGTTCATGTACTCTTTTCTATTGTAGGAGCCAAGGGAACAATGGTGAGATGGTGATATTCCTGCTTTCATGGAAATTGAGCTCTAGATAGTCACGACATAAATATCATCTAATTAACATTTCCTGAGTACCTTCAATGAGACAGACACTGTCCTAGGCTCGAAGAATATAATCCTAAATGAAACACACGCACATGTGCTCTAAGAATCTTACATACTAGGAAGGGAGATAGACAATAAACAAAGCGTGTAGCCCACCACGCTCCTCTGTACATGGGATTTTCCAAGCAAGAGTACTGGAGTGGGGTGCCATTGCCTTCTCCAGAGGATCTTCCCGACCCAGGGATTGAACCCAGGTCTCCCACATTGTAAAAAAGACGCTTTACCATCTGAGCCACCAGGGAAGTCCCCATGTAAAGTACATAGTATCTGATTTGCACTGGGTTCTCTAGAACACAGAACAGAACTGAGGCAAAAGCTTTGGCTAACAATTTCCTTGAGAGTAAAATCCAGATAAGCAGGAATGAGAGAACAGAGGATGATGCAAGGAAAGAAGAGGAACAAATACAAGGGATGGGTCACCAACCTGGCTTCTGGCTTCATAAAAAGCACAGCCAATTACTCAGTCCACACAAAAGCCCTGTGAATCACTGGGTCTCAGAACAACTCATCTTAAGGAAGATGTATGGCAGGTTGAAAATAGCCACAACTTGAGTGTAAAGTGGCATAGCCACTGTGCAAAACAGGAGGCAGGCTCCTCGGAACATGAAAAACAGAGCTACCAAGTGTGTGTTTAGTTGCTTCAGTCATTCTCTGACTCTGCAACTCTGTGGACTGTAGCCTGCCAGGCTCCTCTGCCCATTGGGATTCTCCAGGCAAGAGTACCAGCGTGGGTTGCCGTGCCCACCTCCAGGGGATCTTCCCTATGAACTACTATATGATCCAGCAATTCCACTCCTGAGCATATATCCAAAATAAGTGAAAACATTCATTCAAAAAGATACATGCAGCTCAGTGTTCATAGCAGCATTATTTACAATAGACAAGACATGGAAGCAATGTAAACATTCATCAACAAATGAATAGATAAAGAAAATGTGGTATAATGTGTGGAATATTACTCAGCCATAACAAGAATGAAATTCTGCAATTTGCAACAACATGGATATACCCAGAGAGTATTAGGCTTAGTGAAATAAATCAGACAGAAAGATAAACACTGTGTGTTATCACTTGTCCATAGTATCTAAAAAAATAAAACAAATGAATGTATATAACAAAACAGAAGTAGACTCACAGATACAGAAAGCAAACTAGTTGTTACCAGTGGAGAGAGGAAGATAGGGGCATGGGATTAAGAGGTACAAATTGCTATGTATAAAATAAATAAGCAACAATGCTATATTGCACAGCATGGAGAAACACAGCCATTGTTTTATAATAACTAAGTGGAGTGGAATCTATAGAAATGCTGAGCTGCCTTATTGTGTATCTGAAATTAATATATTATTATAAATCAATTATACTCATTAAAAAGAAAGAAAGAAAGAAAGAGTCACAACTTCCCTGACATTCCTTCCCCTGAGAGCCAGGGTTTATGTTCCTTCCCTGGATCTGGATGGGCTGTTGATACAGAATATAGAGGAAGTGACCCTGTACAAGCTTCCAAGCCTTAGGCCTCAGGTGATTGGCAACTGCTACTTCCTGGTTCCTAAGATGCTTGAGCTTTAACCCAGAAGGCTTGCTGTGAGAAACAAGAAGTCCTGGGGAGAGTCCCCATGTGGAGAAGAAGCTCCCAGCCAATAGCCGGCACCACCCTGCCAACTACGTGAGCACACAGCCTTGATTCAGGACCCTCCAGCTCCAGTGGAGCAGAGATAAGTCATTCCCAATACCTCCTGGCCAAACTACAGATTCAAGAGCAGAATAAACTGCTGCTATTTTCCACCCTTAAGGTAGTTTGTTATTCCAAGATGTAAACAGAACAGAAAGGGAAAAATATTTAACCACAGGCTCTTGTGATGTATTCGAGACAGTTTGCCCCAAGAACTGCCAATCCCACTGTGTTACAGTTTGTACCCTCCAAACTCTCTAGGCACCCATGAGAGAGGCAAGATCTCAAGACAGGAAAAGCAGCCTCTGAGCCCAGCGTTGGGTGAGCACAAGGATCCGCACCTGCCCTGTTGCAGCCTGAGCCACCAGGTGAGCTCATGACTGCATGAGTGCCGCACAGAATTCCTGTGAAGTCTCTGTCTTCAGCAGCCCCAGAAACAGCAGCGGGGCAACAGTGGAAAGCTTGGGGCAAGACCCTCTCTGGGGCCTGAGCTGGGCACGAGGGTGTAGGAGCAGCCATCTTGGAGAGCCCAGCTGCACAGGGCAGTGACCCCAGCTGCCACCTTGCCAGGTGGTGGCAGAGCATAGTGAGCCTGTTTTCAGGCAAGATCAAGGCCTCTCCTCTATGGCCCTCAGAATGTGGTAGTGCCAGGTGATCTTCCTGGACAGTTATCAGCACTGAGCAGAAAGGCAGGGGCGAATGAATCCAGGAAAGTTCAAAAACTGGGTCCAGAAGAGTAGCTGGAAAGTGTTAAGTGTCATAAAAACTCATAGATTATGAATATGTTTAGATAAACAGCAAGGGACCTAGGGAATGCAATGTGAGCATGATAGAGGTTTTCAACTTTCATAGGGCAGTCAAGCAAGACCCTCTAAGAAGAGTTTGCACAAGTGTTTGAAAATATTAGGGAGCCCCAGTGACCTGCTTCAGACTTGAAAGGGCAGAAGTGATGACAGGGGTCAGACCTCAGATAGACTTTGAAGGCAAAGCCAGTAGAATTTGCTTGGGCACCATGGTGGAGTATGGGGGAAGGAGAGGAACCAAGGAGGACTCCAAGATTCTGGCCTCAAACACTGGAAAGATGGAGCTGCCATGAAACATGACAGGGGAGAAGGTGGGCGAGGCAAGGTGGAGGGGTGGATCAGAAGTTCAACTTTTGGACATCCAAACAGAGCTTCCGCCCTCCCTTCCTCCCTCCTTTCCCTCCTTCCTTCCTTGTCAGGTTGTCACCTGCATATATGATCTGTTCTGGGAAGAGGTCTTTGATGGAGGTATAACTCGTAGAACTGTCAGGAAATAAATGGTCAGGTGGAACTCGTAGAACTGTCAGGAAATAAATGGTCAGGTGGCTCAGTGGTAAAGAATCCACATGCCAGTGCAGGAGATGTGAGTTTGATTCCTGAATTGGGAAGATCCCCTGGAAGAGGAAATGGCAACCCAGCATTCTTGCCTGGAAAATCCCATGGACAGAGAAGCCTGGCAGGTTAGAGCTTATAGGGTCACAAAGAGACACGACTAAATGCATGCACACAGAGCTACAAAACAAATAATATCGTTGTCTGTAGTGAAAAGTTCTACCAGGGACAGTCAACAGGGTCAGTAATAGGAGGCACTGGAGAGGCCGGGGTGCCAAGGAAGAAGGGTCAGACAGTCTCTCAGAAGAGGTGAAAAAATAAGCTGAATCAGGAACAGTAGTAATCCCGTTCATGATCCTTTACACCAAACTCTTGGGGAAAAATAAGTTTCAGGATTAGAGTATTAGGGATTTCAAAAGAGCAGACAGTGCATTCAACATGCTTGGCAAGGTCCAGGCAGCATCCTATAATCTTATCGCTGTTTTCTGCAGAAAACATTTATTTGTCACACTGAACAGGGTAAGTAAGCAAGAATGGCCATATAGCAGTTTGGATCACATTTTACTGCCAAATGAATCTGCATGAAACCTACATTTTTTTTTAACCTCTCAATACAAGGCACTGTTTTAAGTGCTCACAGGCATTAATTCATTTAATCTTCATATTAGCACTCTGAGGCGGTTGTGTTATTATTATTATTACCACTTTACAAATGAGGAGACAGGGGCACACACAGAGAAGCTGCTTATGANAGCCAAGGGAACAATGGTGAGATGGTGATATTCCTGCTTTCATGGAAATTGAGCTCTAGATAGTCACGACATAAATATCATCTAATTAACATTTCCTGAGTACCTTCAATGAGACAGACACTGTCCTAGGCTCGAAGAATATAATCCTAAATGAAACACACGCACATGTGCTCTAAGAATCTTACATACTAGGAAGGGAGATAGACAATAAACAAAGCGTGTAGCCCACCACGCTCCTCTGTACATGGGATTTTCCAAGCAAGAGTACTGGAGTGGGGTGCCATTGCCTTCTCCAGAGGATCTTCCCGACCCAGGGATTGAACCCAGGTCTCCCACATTGTAAAAAAGACGCTTTACCATCTGAGCCACCAGGGAAGTCCCCATGTAAAGTACATAGTATCTGATTTGCACTGGGTTCTCTAGAACACAGAACAGAACTGAGGCAAAAGCTTTGGCTAACAATTTCCTTGAGAGTAAAATCCAGATAAGCAGGAATGAGAGAACAGAGGATGATGCAAGGAAAGAAGAGGAACAAATACAAGGGATGGGTCACCAACCTGGCTTCTGGCTTCATAAAAAGCACAGCCAATTACTCAGTCCACACAAAAGCCCTGTGAATCACTGGGTCTCAGAACAACTCATCTTAAGGAAGATGTATGGCAGGTTGAAAATAGCCACAACTTGAGTGTAAAGTGGCATAGCCACTGTGCAAAACAGGAGGCAGGCTCCTCGGAACATGAAAAACAGAGCTACCAAGTGTGTGTTTAGTTGCTTCAGTCATTCTCTGACTCTGCAACTCTGTGGACTGTAGCCTGCCAGGCTCCTCTGCCCATTGGGATTCTCCAGGCAAGAGTACCAGCGTGGGTTGCCGTGCCCACCTCCAGGGGATCTTCCCTATGAACTACTATATGATCCAGCAATTCCACTCCTGAGCATATATCCAAAATAAGTGAAAACATTCATTCAAAAAGATACATGCAGCTCAGTGTTCATAGCAGCATTATTTACAATAGACAAGACATGGAAGCAATGTAAACATTCATCAACAAATGAATAGATAAAGAAAATGTGGTATAATGTGTGGAATATTACTCAGCCATAACAAGAATGAAATTCTGCAATTTGCAACAACATGGATATACCCAGAGAGTATTAGGCTTAGTGAAATAAATCAGACAGAAAGATAAACACTGTGTGTTATCACTTGTCCATAGTATCTAAAAAAATAAAACAAATGAATGTATATAACAAAACAGAAGTAGACTCACAGATACAGAAAGCAAACTAGTTGTTACCAGTGGAGAGAGGAAGATAGGGGCATGGGATTAAGAGGTACAAATTGCTATGTATAAAATAAATAAGCAACAATGCTATATTGCACAGCATGGAGAAACACAGCCATTGTTTTATAATAACTAAGTGGAGTGGAATCTATAGAAATGCTGAGCTGCCTTATTGTGTATCTGAAATTAATATATTATTATAAATCAATTATACTCATTAAAAAGAAAGAAAGAAAGAAAGAGTCACAACTTCCCTGACATTCCTTCCCCTGAGAGCCAGAGTTTATGTTCCTTCCCTGGATCTGGATGGGCTGTTGATACAGAATATAGAGGAAGTGACCCTGTACAAGCTTCCAAGCCTTAGGCCTCAGGTGATTGGCAACTGCTACTTCCTGGTTCCTAAGATGCTTGAGCTTTAACCCAGAAGGCTTGCTGTGAGAAACAAGAAGTCCTGGGGAGAGTCCCCATGTGGAGAAGAAGCTCCCAGCCAATAGCCGGCACCACCCTGCCAACTACGTGAGCACACAGCCTTGATTCAGGACCCTCCAGCTCCAGTGGAGCAGAGATAAGTCATTCCCAATACCTCCTGGCCAAACTACAGATTCAAGAGCAGAATAAACTGCTGCTATTTTCCACCCTTAAGGTAGTTTGTTATTCCAAGATGTAAACAGAACAGAAAGGGAAAAATATTTAACCACAGGCTCTTGTGATGTATTCGAGACAGTTTGCCCCAAGAACTGCCAATCCCACTGTGTTACAGTTTGTACCCTCCAAACTCTCTAGGCACCCATGAGAGAGGCAAGATCTCAAGACAGGAAAAGCAGCCTCTGAGCCCAGCGTTGGGTGAGCACAAGGATCCGCACCTGCCCTGTTGCAGCCTGAGCCACCAGGTGAGCTCATGACTGCATGAGTGCCGCACAGAATTCCTGTGAAGTCTCTGTCTTCAGCAGCCCCAGAAACAGCAGCGGGGCAACAGTGGAAAGCTTGGGGCAAGACCCTCTCTGGGGCCTGAGCTGGGCACGAGGGTGTAGGAGCAGCCATCTTGGAGAGCCCAGCTGCACAGGGCAGTGACCCCAGCTGCCACCTTGCCAGGTGGTGGCAGAGCATAGTGAGCCTGTTTTCAGGCAAGATCAAGGCCTCTCCTCTATGGCCCTCAGAATGTGGTAGTGCCAGGTGATCTTCCTGGACAGTTATCAGCACTGAGCAGAAAGGCAGGGGCGAATGAATCCAGGAAAGTTCAAAAACTGGGTCCAGAAGAGTAGCTGGAAAGTGTTAAGTGTCATAAAAACTCATAGATTATGAATATGTTTAGATAAACAGCAAGGGACCTAGGGAATGCAATGTGAGCATGATAGAGGTTTTCAACTTTCATAGGGCAGTCAAGCAAGACCCTCTAAGAAGAGTTTGCACAAGTGTTTGAAAATATTAGGGAGCCCCAGTGACCTGCTTCAGACTTGAAAGGGCAGAAGTGATGACAGGGGTCAGACCTCAGATAGACTTTGAAGGCAAAGCCAGTAGAATTTGCTTGGGCACCATGGTGGAGTATGGGGGAAGGAGAGGAACCAAGGAGGACTCCAAGATTCTGGCCTCAAACACTGGAAAGATGGAGCTGCCATGAAACATGACAGGGGAGAAGGTGGGCGAGGCAAGGTGGAGGGGTGGATCAGAAGTTCAACTTTTGGACATCCAAACAGAGCTTCCGCCCTCCCTTCCTCCCTCCTTTCCCTCCTTCCTTCCTTGTCAGGTTGTCACCTGCATATATGATCTGTTCTGGGAAGAGGTCTTTGATGGAGGTATAACTCGTAGAACTGTCAGGAAATAAATGGTCAGGTGGAACTCGTAGAACTGTCAGGAAATAAATGGTCAGGTGGCTCAGTGGTAAAGAATCCACATGCCAGTGCAGGAGATGTGAGTTTGATTCCTGAATTGGGAAGATCCCCTGGAAGAGGAAATGGCAACCCAGCATTCTTGCCTGGAAAATCCCATGGACAGAGAAGCCTGGCAGGTTAGAGCTTATAGGGTCACAAAGAGACACGACTAAATGCATGCACACAGAGCTACAAAACAAATAATATCGTTGTCTGTAGTGAAAAGTTCTACCAGGGACAGTCAACAGGGTCAGTAATAGGAGGCACTGGAGAGGCCGGGGTGCCAAGGAAGAAGGGTCAGACAGTCTCTCAGAAGAGGTGAAAAAATAAGCTGAATCAGGAACAGTAGTAATCCCGTTCATGATCCTTTACACCAAACTCTTGGGGAAAAATAAGTTTCAGGATTAGAGTATTAGGGATTTCAAAAGAGCAGACAGTGCATTCAACATGCTTGGCAAGGTCCAGGCAGCATCCTATAATCTTATCGCTGTTTTCTGCAGAAAACATTTATTTGTCACACTGAACAGGGTAAGTAAGCAAGAATGGCCATATAGCAGTTTGGATCACATTTTACTGCCAAATGAATCTGCATGAAACCTACATTTTTTTTTAACCTCTCAATACAAGGCACTGTTTTAAGTGCTCACAGGCATTAATTCATTTAATCTTCATATTAGCACTCTGAGGCGGTTGTGTTATTATTATTATTACCACTTTACAAATGAGGAGACAGGGGCACACACAGAGAAGCTGCTTATGATCTAACACCTGATCCAACTCCCAGGTCGGCACTAGCCAGGGCCAAGGTCCTGAAGTGGGAATAAATGCAGGTGTTTGAGGAACTGCTGGCTGGAGGTGGTGAACAGGTGGGAAGTGGGAGAGGACATAGCAGTGGAACTTGGCTGGGCCCCATTCTATGGGTTCTCTTCAGATTCCACTGCAGGGTCCAGAATCCTGAGTACAGCATCTGTTTATTGGGACCATTTCTGCTTGTTTTCTTTGGAACAAATTCATCGGTCTGCTGTACAAGGAGGGAGGATCATGGAAGTGGGTGGATAGATCACACCACCCGAAACCCCACATTCTAATCTCTGTGGTTCCAGCAGACCTGAATAACATACTGAAGACTTCACGGTGAGGAAACACTAAGACGGGAAGTGTGAATGTCTTGTTCGCTGTAAACTCACCATATTTAATTAAAAAGAAATATCAACACAGAACTTCACTTGCCATCTACACTTTTGTTCCACATACATTTGCGAGATATTTCCTCACATAAATACTTTAGTATTGCTTTTTTAACTTGACCCCACTACTGCCTTTATGCTGCTTTTCCTTTTAGAGTTCTTGAGCTGTTTTTCGATAACAAATTGCACGATGCCCTCACAGCCCTTGACATTCTTTGCGATGATAACCAGAGTGAACGACATGCATGAGCCCTAGCCCACCAAGCCAGACTGAGAGTTTGGTTTCCCTCTGTCAATCCACAGACTTCAACAGAATTGAGAATGCAGCTTCTTGGAAATTTTATTCCTGGCTTCCTAGAAGGTAATTTTGATTGATACATCATTTGCTCTGTAGGGTTGATGTTATTAAATATCTAAGCATGCAGGAAAGATCAGGGCGCTTTTATAAGCTAGCACCAAATAATATTTTTTGTCGTGTCGTAAATACTTCTCCCCAACCTGACATCAACCACATGTTCGCCGATGACTCTCTTCTTCCCCTTAGATCAGTGTTGGCCAATGTGATGGCCATAAGCCACACATGGCCACTGAGCACTTAAAACATGATGAACATGAATGGAGATGTGCTGTGAGTACGAAATACACACAGTTTCCAAACTTTGTACCAAATCCCCAAAGAATGCAAAATACCTGATTAATAGTTTTTATACTGATTGCTTGCAAACATGACAATATTTGGTATGGGCCGTTTTAAATAAATCTGTTATTAAAATTGGTGTTTCTTTTTACTTTTAAAATGTGGCTACAAACCAATAGAGGAGAGAGAGGAGAGGAAGGAAAAGGAATAAGGGAGGGCTGGGAGGAGAGGTGGGGAAGGCGATGGCACCCCACTCCAGCACTCTTGCCTGGAAAATCCCATGAATGGAGGAGCCTGGTGGGCTGCAGTCCATGGGGTCGTTAAGAGTCAGACAGGACTGAGCGACTTCACTTTCATTTTCCACTTTCATGCATTGGAGAAGGAAATGCAACCCACTCCAATGTTCTTGCCTAGAGAATCCCAGGGACAGGGGCTGCCATCTATGGGGTCGCACAGAGTCGGACCAAAGATACTTAGCAGCAGCAGCAAGAGGAGAGGAGAGGAGATAAGAAGGATAAGAAAGGGAAAACAGAAAGGAAAAATAAAATGTCCCTTTTAAAAAACTAACTTTTTATAAAAACAGGAACTGTTGGGATTAATCTTCTGAATGAGGGCTTTGTTTCAGAAAATTTTGAGAGACTATTTAAATCTGTTTTAGTCTTATTGACTTGATTATGCTTTTATGCTGTTGTTAATGAAAATGCCAGGATACTTTAACTCTAATGTACTTTAATAGTTTGAGTAGTCAAAAATAAATAAATAAAAAGAAACAAAGCAATGGAATCCTAAGAAAAATGTGTGACTGTGCACAATTTTACTTAGATATTAAAAAATCTTTGTTTCATTAAAAGAAAACTAATTTTTATAATACCATTATCTATTTTATCTTGCCTATTCTGATTCTAGGTTTCCAGGGCTCAATGATATTTCTAGTTCCAAGAGGTCTCATCTTCATCATTTTACTTTTGAGAGAAAGCAGCAGCTGTGTGCATCCTTTGAGCTCTCCTCCCCACTCCTTGTAGAATCGTCCCCACCACATCTCATTGAGCAGGAGCCTTGTCTCTTCCCTGACATTATAGGGATGCCTAGGAGGCCTGCTCAGCTACACTCAAGGCTTTTCCGACTTTTATCTTAAATGGATCAGGTAAGATGCCCTGCCTTAGCTGGGGCTTGGCTCACTTAAAAATAAGAAGCAGCAGGGAGAATTAATTATTTTCTTCTTGCAATGACTTGTAAATACATTTTAAAATGAAGAATGCATTAGGTTTTTCTCCCTGGAATGTCTGTTTCTGAATTATCATGAAAGACAATACTTATTTTCATAACATGCTAAATGTTATAATATGTCTAGAGTTATATAATACCTGGAGTAACTTGCAAGTCTGGCCTTGAAGTACAGAATGAAGCAGGGCAGAGGCTAACCAGAGTTTTGTCGAGAGAATACACTGGCCATAGCCAACATCCCTTTCCAGCAACACAAGAGACAACTCTACACAAGGACATCACCAAAGAGTAAATACCAAAATCAAATTGATTGCATTCTTTCAGCTGAAGATGGAGAAGCTCTATACAGTCAGCAAAAGCAAGACCTGGAGCTGACTGTGGCTCAGATCATTAGCTGTTTATTGCAAAATTCAAGCTCAAATCGAAGAAAGTAGGGTAAACCACTAGCCATTCAGGTATGTCCTAAATCAAATCCCTTATGATTATACAGTGGAGGTGACAAATAGATTTAAGGGATTATGTCTTGTAGACAGAATGCCTGAAGAACTATGAAGAGAGATTTATGATATTGTACAAGAGGCAGTGACCAAAACCATCCCAATGAAAAATAAATGCAAGTAGGCAAAACGATTGAGGAGGCCTTACGAAGAGCTGAAAAAAAAAAAAAGACATGAAAAGCAAGAGAGAAAGGGAAAGATATACCCAACTGAATTCAGAGTTCCAGAGAATAGCAAGGAGAGATAAGAAGGCCTTCTTAAATGAACAATGCAAAGAAATAGAGGAAAACAGTAGAATGGGAAGACTAGAGATGTCTGCAAGAAAATTGAAGATATATAGGGAATATTTCATGCAAGGATGGGCACAATAAAGGACAGAAAGAGTAATGACCTAATAGAAGAAGAAGAGATTTAAAAGAGGTGGCAGAAATATATAGAAGAACTATACAAAAAAAGGTATTAATGATCCAGATAATCATGATGGTGTGGTCACCCACCTAGAGCTTGACGTCCTAGAGTCTGAAGTCAAGTGAGCCTTAGGAAGCATTACTACAAGCAAGGATAGTGGAGGTAATGAAATTCCAGCTTATCTATTTCAAATCCTAAAAGATGATGCTGTTAAAGTGCTGCATTCAATACACCAGCAAATTTGGAAGACTCAGCAGTGGCCATAGGACTGCAAAAGTCTGTTCCATTCCAATTCCAAAGAAGGACAGTGCCAAAGAGTGTACAAACTACCATATGATTGTACTCATTTCTCATGCTAGTAACGTTCTGTTCAAAATCCTTCAAGCTAGGCTTCAGTAATACGTGAAGTGAGGACTTCCAGCTGTACAAGCTTGATTTAGAAAAGGCAGAGGAATCAGAGATCAAATCGCTAACATCTGCTGGATCATAGAAAAAGCAAGGGAATTTCATAAAAACATTTACTTCTGCTTCATTGACTGTGCTAAAGCCTTTGACTATGTGGATCACAACAAACGAAAATTCTGAAAGAGATGGGAATACCAGACCACCTTACCTGCCTCCTGAGAAATCTGTATATGGGTCAAGAAACAACAGTTAGAACTGGACATAAAATGATGGACTGGTTCAAAATTGGGAAAGGAGCATGTCAAGGCTATATATTATTACCCTGTTTATTTAACTTCCATGCAGAGTACATCATGAGAAATGCCAGGCTGGATGAAGCACAAGCTGCTATCAAGATTGCCAGGAGAAATATCAATAACCTCATATATGCAGATGACACATCCCTCATGGCAGAAAGTGAAGAGGAACCGAAAAGCCTCTTGATGAATGTGAAAGACAAGAGTGAAAAAATTGGCTTAAATCTCAGCCTTCAAAAAATGAAGATCATGGCATCCAGTTCTATCATTTCATGGCAAATAGACGGGGAAAAATTGGAAGCAGTGAGATTTTCTTTTCTTGGGCTCCAAAATCACTGTGAATGGATATTGTAGCCATGAAATTAAAAGACACTTGCTCCTTGGAAGGAAAGCTATGACAAATCTAGACAGTGGATTAAAAGACAAAGACGTCAGTTTGCCAACAAAGGTTCATATAGCCAAAGCTATGGTTTTTCCAGTAGTCACATATGGATGTGAGAGGTGGGTCACAAAGAAGTTTGAGTGCCGAGGAACTGATCCTTTGAATTGTGGTACTGGAGAATAGTCTTGAGAGTCCCTTAGACTTCAAGGAGATCAATCCAGTCAATCCTAACAGAAATCATCCCTGAATATTCATTGGAAACACTGATGCTGAAGCTGAAGCTCCTATACTTTGGCTGCCTAATGGGAAGAGCTGATCCACTGGAAAAGACCATGATGCTGGGAAAGGAGAAGGGGCAGCAGAGGATGAGATGGTTAGATAGCATTATCAACTCAATGGACACGGATCTGAGCAAACTCTGGGAGATAGTGAAGGACAGAGAAGCCTGATGTGCTACGGTCCATGGGGCCACAAAGAGTCAGACATGACTTAGCAACTGAAGAAGAACAACAACAGCAACAAATGCTTTAAATGGCTTTCTTATAAGCTATGCAAAATGTCCTAGAGTTTATTGATTTTACTTTCCAACTCAGGAGAGTACTTGAAAAGTCAAGGCTTAGGATTTTAAATGATCAAGTGCTAGCAACACTAAGCCACAAATATGACTTAATAGTCTCCGCTCTTCTGTTTCATACACTGATTGTCCAGAATACAAACCACAAAACTGGCCCAGCCTTAGTCTTCCAAAGGATATGACGAGTGCCATGCATTTTCTGAGTAAGAAACCCCTTGGTGAGTCCTCAGAGCATGAACATTAAATATCCCATCAATCTTTTACTAAGTCCAAGGACATGGCCAAGCCTCACATAATAAATTGCTTGTACTTGGCATCGAAATAGACAAGTGGAGAGTATTTTAGGAATATGAGAAGACATTTCTCATTCTCATGGAGCCCAGAGCAGCAGAGCTCAGCATGACTGCTGCCTTCCCTGCCAGGTGGATTTCTGTGCCCCAGGGCCTGCCTTCCCACCCACATGGGGAAATGAACCACTGCCTGCTGAAGCTGAGAGGCCGATGCAGTGTGTGTCCATAGGGAGAAAGGAAAGTGGGGAGGGGAAGTTTGAGAGAAAACAGAGCTGTCTCCTCTAAGTAGTTAAAACTATGTATCTAGCTTCCACACACGCTCTCTGGAGCCTGGTCCAATGTAGAAAACACATCACTACAGACAATGTCTGTGTCCCACTAAGATTCATATGTTGAAACCCAATCCCCAGTGTGGTGGTATTTGGAAGGGGGGCCTTTGGGAGGTAATGAGGTCATGAGGGTGGAGCCCTTGGTGTGGGATGAGTGCCCTTATAAAAGAGACTCCCAGAGAGACCCCTCAAGCCCACCAGCGTGTGAGGACACACTACAGAGACACTGCTATGAACAAGGCTCACCAGGATCGACCATGTTGGTACCTTGATCTTGGACTTCCCAGACTCTAGAACTGTGTGAAATAGACTTCTGTGGCCTATAAGCCACCTAGTGTATAGTATTCTGTGATAGCAGCCCAATGGATGAAGATACATATTAAATATTGCACAAATTATGTCTCATACATAGATGTGCACTATTGCTTGGGCCTGTCTTGGGTAAAGAAGTGAATGCTGAGAAGGGAAGGCCTGACAGCCAGGTCATTTTCTATTCACAGCAAAGACTGTTGGGCACCTCCCCACCTTCTACCTTCACAGAGCCCACTAGTGCCTGGAAGACAGCCTCCCACTACCTTCTCCTCTGTTACAGTTACATACAACCATCTACTGTGGAAGCAAGTATGGAAGCGCCATACGTGAGTCCAAGTGCAGACAGAGAGTTTCTGAGACATCTTTTCAGATTATGTTTTCTGATTTCCAAAACCCTGATTTTAAAAAAAGTCATTAATCAGGGCTATGTGTATAAGTATATACATAGAGAGAGAGAGAAAGAGAAAGAGAGAAAGATGTTTATTTTATTTAAGAATTAACTCATGATTGTGGAGGCAGGTTAGGTCCACAATCTGCAAGGTAGGCCAGTAGGTTGGAAACCCAGGAAAGAGGTGATGTTGAAGGTCAAGTCCAAAAGCCTTGGCAGAATTTCCTCTTCCTGGGGAAGGTCTGTTTTGCTGTCTTATGGTTTTTAACTGATTGGATGAAGCCCACCCACATTATAGAGGGTACTTTATTCAAAGTCTACTGGTTTAAATGTTAATCTCATCTAAAAATACTTCCACAGAAACATCCAGAAAAATGTTTGACCAAACATCTAAGTACCCTGGCCTAGCCAAGTTGACACATAAAATTAGCCATTACAAATAACCAAATGGAATCACTATAAGTAAGAAAATGTAAGAAAGCAGAAGCCCCACCTCCCACCCCCCACTGACATACATGGTCCATCAGTACTGGGAGCTGTGTGGGACTGGTCAGGGGTTCATTTTTCTCCTCACCCCCCGCCAGCAAGGAGCACCCCTCTTCTGTGATTGCCAAGACAGCTCTCTGGTTTTGTGTATCTGAGACTGCCCAGGCTGGGTCTCTGGGTAGGAAAAAATCGAACCTCCACCCTCAACTCACATAAGAGCTAAAACAGTTAACTGAATATGTATTGATAATTACTGTCCATCCCATTCAAGGGAGAAATCTGGAAGGGAAACAGACCTATACAGCTTCAGAAGAAACCCTTGCCAATTGTCTTTTACAAACCAACACAGATTGGTGGTGTGTGTGCACATGTGCGTGTCTGTACCTAATATATTTCTGCCATATTATGAATTTAATATATATAAAGCCATTTGCTTCATTACTTTATTACATATTATATTACATACCAGGCCTTTAAATAAATCAATAATTGTAAAATTGTAAATCATATTATTGTTTGCAATTATTTACTCCCCATTTTTGTAACTGGGTTATGTTTCACTATTCATTGAGAAAAAGAAAGAGATTTAGTAATATTATGTACCTAGTTCTGGCTGCTATAACAAAATGCCACAGATAGGTGGCTTTAGTTCAACAATGTATTTCTCACAGTTCTGGAGTCTGGAAGTCTGAGGTCAGAGTGCCAGGGTGGTCAGGGTCTGGGGAGGGCCCTTTTCCAGGTACAGACTGCTCCCTTCTTCCTGTATCCTCACGTGGCAGAAAGAGCTCTCTGGTCCTTTCACTGCCTCCTAAGACCACAAATCCCATTCATGAGGGCTCCACCCTCATGACCCAATTACCTCCCAAAGGCCTCATCTCTTATTACCATCATGGTAGAGATTAGATTTCAACAAACAGATTGGGGGTGAGGAAACAATGTTCATTCTTTACATACATTCTGTGGGAAAGCATACTTCCCATTCTATTGACATTGCATTTATCCTTGCGAGTTGCTTTAGCAATGACACATAAGCAAATAAGGTGGACCCCATATCCAAGCAAGACTTTTAAGGGCCCTTATACGTTTCTATCAGCCCTCTTGCTCTTTTCATTCTGCCTCAGGAAAGGCATGGCCTATATTACGTGCCTTCTTTCAGCCTCTTGGAATATAAAGACATGTGGAGTAGGAGTGGAAACGGCCTTGACCTTCATCGAACGTAACAGATAAACAAGAAATAAAGTTTTGTTTTTATAAGTCACTGAGATTTGTGGGATTATTTACTACCAAAAGACAGCTAACAAATAAAAGGAACATGATTAACAAACCAAATAAGGAGACCCAGAAAAAATATTAGCAACCTCAGTGTATTTTGATATGATATTGCGTCTATAATCAAGATTAGACTATGATTAAAAAAAAAAGAGTAATCAAAGCTTTTAACACAAGTAAATAAAATTAAAATTTTATCTGAAATAAATGTAACTGGTGGGCTATATAATAAAATTGGTGTAGTGAAGACTGACTACATGATTTAGAACAGGGCTTAACAACTTTATTGTGCTTACTAGTCACCTGCTGCTGCTGCTGCTCCTGCTAAGTCGCTTCAGTTGTGTCCGACGGCAGATCACCAGGATCCCCCATCCCTGGGATTCTCCAGGCAAAAATACTGGAGTGGGTTGCCATTTCCTTCTCCAATTCATGAAAGTGAAAAGTGAAAGTGAAGTTGCTCGGTCATGTTCGACTCTTAGCGACCCCATGGACTGCAGCCTACCAGGTTCCTCCGTCCATGGGATTTTCCAGGCAAGAGTACTGGAGTGGGACTGGTCACCTGGGGATTTTGTTAAAAGACGTATTCTAATTTAATAGTTTTCAGATGTAGCCTGAGAAATTGCATTTCTAATGAATCCTCAGGTGATTTTAATGCTGTTGGTCCAGGACTTGGAATTGAAGAATTACTGTTTTAAATCCTTGCTACTCAAAGTACAGCCCAGAGACCAGAAGCTTCATCAACAAACAGCTTTTTAGAAATACCATGCTGATCTTCAGATACCCTTTGAGTTGCAAGCATATAGAAGAGTATTTTTCAAATTGTGGTTCCCATATCGTAGCTCAGAGTCACCTGGGGATTTGTGAGAAACGCAATTTCTTATACCCCCATCCCACCCAAATTCTACAACTACTAAATCAGAAAATCTGGGGATGGAGTCCATCAAGTCATTTTTAATAAGCCCCCCAGGTCATTCTGATACACATAGAAATTTGTGTGTGTGTGCTCAGTCGTGTCTGACTCTTTTTGACCCCACAGATTGTAGCCCACCAGACTTCTGTGTTCATAGGATTTTCCAGGCAAGAATACTGGATTGGGTTGTTGTGCTCTCTTCCAGGGGCTCTTCCTGTCCTAGGGCTCAAACCCACATCTCCTGCATCGGCAGGCAGACTCTTTATCCCTGAGGCACCTGGGAAGCTAAAAGTTTGAGAACCATTAATTAGAAAGAGTGACAATGTCTCTATAGTACATATAACAAAAGAGATACAAATAAGAAATGGAAAAGAAATTGTGCGAGAAAAGGTAAAATAATAGATGTTAGACTGTAAAATCACAGAAGAACAGATACAGGGGAGGTGAGAAGAGAGTAGTTTTCAGATCAAAAGACACATTTAATGCTGAGCAGAATAAATAAAGATGACCTACATCCAGACACCAGCCTGTAAATGTGTAAACACTAAAATCATCCATGGAGAAAGCGTTTTTGCTCAATGAATCCCAGGAAATTCACTTATTCTTTTAATTTACAAAGTCTATAATTGATGCTGGTACTTCTCATCTTCTTCTCAAGGTGAGCAATATGGAATGAAAGTAAGCAGAGATTAAATTCTCTCCAGTTCCCTCCGACCTACACTTCAAATTACTTTTAAACCTATTTTGGCAAATTACTTGGTGTTTTCTTATTTATTGAGTAACACTGGAATGAAACAGGCATGATTCCAAATAAAAGTTATAGCTGACATTTTTTTCTTGATGAATCAAAAATACTTAAATGATATTTGGGATTTGTTACATTTTAAATGTATCAGCCACATTTTTTTAAATGGAAGTGATTTTAATCACCAGTTGTTAGAAAGCAGCCAATTTAGCTATAAGCTGTTTAGCAGTTCTGACTGTAGTAACATAAATATTAAACTACAATTTAGCTCATATTAAGCACATGTCCAAGAAAAGAAAAATGTTACAATATTCTACACAATAATTTAATTTCTGAAGGATTTTGATTTTACAAATCAAAGAAAGTGAACATATGGTTTATTTGTAGAGGGAAGAAGTTACAAATATCAGAGGAACATCCTTGACTTTTTGCAGTTTAGCTATTAACTCTCTGTTGAGTCCTTCTGAGGAGCCTACCAGGCTCTGGGGAGGCAGGAGTGAAGGAAGCCCCTGGCTTTGTCCTCACAGAGCTGACTTTCTACTGAAGGCAGGTAGGAAATACGCAGAGATGAAATCATTACAGATGATGACACATGCTTCAAAGGAAAGAGAAAGGTTCTGGGGGAGAGAAAAAAAAGGGAGACACACTTATAAACAATGGCTAGGGACCCTTATGAAGGTCAAGACCCTCAAAATAATAAGCAACTATCCATGCAGAATGGAGGTATAGGCAGTCCTGGCAGAGGGAAGGATGGTATAAAATTCCCAAGAAAGGGAAGAATTTTGTGTCCTAGGAAGGCAAGGGGAAGGCACAGGATGAGGTTAGAAAAATATGCAGAGATCAGATATGTTCAGGCCCATTGAATATGGTAGGGAGCAATTGAAAGTCATGGGGATTTTAAGCAGAAAGAAACACCCCCCCCAAAAAAATAAAATAAAATAACACATTAACAAGGATGTGAAGAAACCGAACTCATATGCATTGCTGGTGCAGCTGTTGTGAAAAACAGTATGGTAGCATCTCAAAAAATTAAGATCAGAATTATCATATGACCCAGCAAAACCACTTCTGGACATATACTCAAAATAATTCAAAGCAAGGTCTCAGTTATTTTTACACCAATGTTCACAGCAGTATTAGTCATAATAGCCAAATGGTGGAAACCAAAATGTCCATTAACCAATGAATGGATAAATAAAATGTGGTATAAATACATACAATNCAGAATTATCATATGACCCAGCAAAACCACTTCTGGACATATACTCAAAATAATTCAAAGCAAGGTCTCAGTTATTTTTACACCAATGTTCACAGCAGTATTAGTCATAATAGCCAAATGGTGGAAACCAAAATGTCCATTAACCAATGAATGGATAAATAAAATGTGGTATAAATACATACAATGGAATATTGTTTGGCCTTAAAAAGGGAGGAAATTGCACATAATACAATGTGGATGAAACTTGAAGTCATTTATGCTGCATGCATGAGTGCTGGGACTGCGGGCCATCAGTCTCCTCTGTCCATGGGATTCTCCAGGCAAGAGTACTGGATGGATTATCATGCCCTCCTCCAGGGGATCTTCCCTACAAAGTGATTGAATCTGAATCTCCGGCACTGGCAGACAGATTCTTTACCACTGAGCCACCTGTGAAGCTGAAGTCATTATGCTAAATGAAATTAAATGCACACAAAATGACAGATATTGTGTAGTTCCACTTAAGAGAGGGACCTAGAAGAGTCAAATTCATAGAAGTAGAGAGTAGAATCATGGTTACCAGAGGGTGGAGGCAGGAGGGGGAGTTAGTGTTTAATGGGAGTAGAGTTGCTGTTTGGAAAGATGAAACATTTCTGGAGATGGGTGGTGGTGATGATTAGAGAACAGCTGGAATGTACTTGATGCCACTGAATTGTATACTTGAAAAGAGCTGAAATGATAATGTTTATGTTATCTGTGTGTATGTCTGTGCTTAGTCACTCAGACATGTCCAACTCTTTGTGACCCCATGGACTGTAGCCTGCCAGGCTCCTCTATCCATGGGGATTCTCCCGGCAAGAATACTGGAGTGGGTTGCCATTCCTTTCTCCAGGGGATCTTCCCAAGCCAGGAATCAAACTGGGATCTTCTGCACGGCAGGCATATTCTTTACCATCTGAACCACCAGGGAAGCCCTTATGTTACCTATATTTTACCACAAGTTTTTAAAATGCTGGAGACCTTAAAATACCTATCACTCTGGCTGAGGTATGAAAATAGATTGGAGGGAAACAATGGAAATGGAAAGACCAATTGGAAGACTGTAGTAGCAGCTGTTGGCATGAAAGAAAATGGTAGCTTGAAACAGCGAGGGCATGTGCTCCCTTCCAACTGGTAAGGCCATTTAATAATAGATTTTGAAATAATAACATGGGCTTCCCTCATGGCTCAGATGGTAAAGAATCTGCTTGCAATGCAGAAGATCCAGGTTCGATGCCTGGGTTGGGAAGATCTCCTGGAGAAGGAAACGTCAACCCGCTCCAGTATTCTTGCCTAGAGAATTCCATGGAGAGAGGAGCCTGGTGGGCTACAGTCCGTAGGGTCAAAAAGAGTAGGACATGACTGAACAACTAACACTCACTCACTTGTAACAATAATTTGAAACAAACATCTTCTATTTCCACTACCACAAGTAGATTGAGCAAGGGACTTAGGTCCCTGTACCAGCTAGTTCCACTTGGAGTAAATTTAATTTTTTAAAAAGCACTAATGCTCCTCAATGTTGTGGATATGGGATGGATAGAGGTACATGTATCAAGCACTTTGCAGAGAAAAAGCAGGGTGCATGAGTTCATGCATGCAAAGTAGTTCAGTCATGTCAAGTTAATTCTTTCTTTGCGACCCCAGGGACCATAGCCCACCAGGCTCCTCTGTCCATGGAACCACACTCTAAACAGTGGGAAAATCCTCATGTAAGTCCATGTGACTATTTGCTCAGATTTCTACGTATATTTTGATACAAATAATACTTTAACATCACATCATCATACTGGTTAAAAACAGAGGAACTATCAATTTCAAACTTTATATGACAGACATTAGAATATTTCTAAAGACTTGTTTTTTTCTTTTACTTCAGTAAATAATAATACTAACAGATCTGTGTGGATTTTATCCAATGAATGGATAGACCTGTTATTCAACCTGCACATCATATACATACAGGAAAGAAAAAAATAAGTTGTGACCATCTTAAATATCATTTGTGCAAGATGTCCTTTCTCTGTGTTGAACATTTGGAAATATGCTAATCTCTTTCCAGATATATTTCTTGTTTAATGTCAGGTTAAGTTCCTTTGATTTCTGCAGTAGGAACTGTTCCTGGACGTCTTGTAAAGATGTGAAAGCAGCTTGCATACCAAGCTTCAGGTCTATATTTCACAGTGACACATGACAAATAACCTAAAAAGATTATGCTTGGCAGACTGAGGCCAAAGTATGAAATGACTGTTTTTTCAGATAGTAAGTGCATTATTTGAATATTCTTATGATCTGAATGGGAGTGATTTCTTTGTTCTGAAAGGATACTTGACTTAGAAATACTTTTTAGTCTTTGGCTTTTCTCTCCTCCCTTTACAACTTGTGAAAACTTGTAACTGCATTTTATGTGGTGAAAAATTTCAGAATGTATTATTTAATTCTGTTCTGAAAGGAACATTATAAAATAATTCCCACTGGTGCAGGAACAAATAGCTTCCATTTGTGAAACAATGCCCTTCTGGTTTTTAGCTCTCTGACTTCCTGAAAATTATTCCCAAGGAAACATCATCGTAGCTGCGGCATTCTGTTTGCTCGGATTGAATTGCTACTTCCTAATGAATGAACAGAAATTTTTACATCTTGCTCAGCAGCCAAAGTTCTGCAAACGATCCATGGAACAGCAGCAGAAAATGAGAAGTCAGAGGGAAAAGACTCTACAAATCCCTGAAGGACCACTGTGTAACCTTGGACCACGCATGGGGAAAATCTTGCTTATAATTGGAAGCATACACACCCTTAATGCTTTTGCCAGCTGGGAAACTGAAGCTTTTCAACTATGAATAGAAAAATGTGCTAGATAACTTTTCACTGGAGGTGTTTTAAAAACCAAGATTTTCACATGGCTACTCCAGCACAGCAAGTTGCTTACTCATTCAATTAATGTTTTCTAAAAGCTCTAAAATGAAATAAATCATATGTTGTTGTGAAGTCTGCTTATTTGTTTGCAAGGGAATAGCAGTATACTTCATTGTAATCTCCTGCAACATGAAAACCGAGTGATTTTTTTTTAAACTTGGGTTTTCAAATTTGACCATATCACAATTTTCAACTGCATTGACCTGACCCAATAAGTATATTCCACCCTTACTATGAGTTATGGTAGTCCCTCTTTAAAGAGTTCATACTCAAGTAACTATGTTCTCAATGAATCAAAAGCAAAAGGTACTTTAGTCTTAAATATGAGTATTTGAAAACTTATTTTAAAACTGCCTTATAGAATTTTATATTTGGAAGGTTAGAGATGATTTTCTATTAATTTAAAAACCACTAAATTGCTGTTTTAATTTTCTGTAAAAATGTAATATGAAAATCACAGACTTCACAATTCCCTTTAGAGAGTTAAAGGAAAGCTGTTGAAGACACTGCATTCTAAGAAACTGTTTTGCATTTTGGCAACAATGTCATATTTAATAAGTAAAGCTAGCTATGTCAAAGCACAAATTAAACAGCCATCTGAATGTCCAGACTTGCCTTTTAGACAAGTTTTCCAGTTTTCTTCATAGATTTTTCAATGAAGAAAAAATAAGAATTGCTTTTTGCTCTTATTAAAGTCATATAAATATTGTCTACAGGGTGTCTCCAGTTTTTATGTGCCCATGAATAGGCACATAATCGGGATCAAAATATAGTTATGAGTGGATTCAGTTTGGCATAGAGACTGAGAATATGCATTGGTAACAACCTCCCAGGGCATATTGTCAACCATGGCTTATTAAATGTTCTGCTTTACTCACTGTAAAGATATTCACATCAATCATTAAGTACACAAGGCAGGTTTCTAACCAGTATATAAATATTGTATGATCCCATTTAGAGTGGGAGAAGGGGCAGGAAGGCATTTCTGTGTGCCAAGAAGGGGGCAGGGGGAATCCTGCTTTAAGACAATAGCTAGTGAGAACTGGTTCTGCCTATCAAAGAAGTGGCATGTCTCTCATCAGCCTAAAATACCCACTATTTGGAAAAGATGTCTGAATAGCTTGAGGGTAGGAGAATGAGACCTTTCATAAAAGGGTTTGGAAAGAACCATCAAAACATACAGAACACTGATTTGCTCCCTATAAGGAAAGCCCTGGATGTGGGGCAGCTGGAAGACTGTGTGCAGAGAGGCATGGGTTGAGAGAGAGACTGAACTGGTCAGCAGTGTGGCCTGCGCTTATCCACTCAGGTAGGGGAGCACGTTCAGGCTGAAGTAGTGAAAGAATTTTTGAAAATGGAGATGTGTTAAGCATGTGCTCTTCTGTAAGGCTTTCCAGTTCTCCCCACAGCCCCAGAAGGAGAACTCTAGAATCAAATGTAAGAGGCTATGTTCCATATTTGAGTCTACACAGGAGACTAGACACCAGGGAGATGAAGACAACAGCAGAAGCTGGAAATCGAAACAAGATGCAAGCAGGAGGGCCTTTTTACCAACCCATGAATCCCTGGAGAGACTGAGAAGGATAATAAGTTTTGCAATGTGAAAGAGTAGTCCTAGTGTGAATTATATGTGAAATTTATGGGATAGAACGAGTTTCACCAATCACAGGACTTGGTACCATCTTAGGCTTCCCAGGTGGCTCAGACAGTAAAGAATCTGCCTGCAATGCAGGAGACCTGGGTGCGATCCTGGGTCAGGAAGATCCCCTGGAGGAGGGCATGGCAACCCACTCCAGTATTCTTGCCTGGAGAATCCCCACAGAGAGAGGAGCCTGGCGGGTGACAGTTCATGAAGTTGCAAAGAGTCAGACACAGCTGAGCAACTCAGCACAGCACACACAAGCAACTTATATGCTATGTAGACAAAGGAAAGATCTGGGAAAAAACACATTAAAATGTTAACTATATTTATCTTTCAGCAGTGGGATTGTGAGGGTTTTGTTTTCGTTTTGCTTACCTACATTTTCTAAATTAAAAAACTAAAATATATCACTTCAGAATTGAAAAAAGTAATTTTTTAATTCTACCTACACACACAGGCATGCAAATTGATGCCACATTCCAGTAGAAGTGATACTTCAGATGAGATGTACAGAACAAGTACGTGTTGGGCAGAGGGACTGGGGTGGAGTAAGGGTGCTCTCCAGGTGCCAGGATGTGGACAGGGCAGAGACTGCTGCAGTGGCTGAGCTCAGGGACGGTGTGGCCAGAGCAGATGGTGAGGCTGAGACCAGACCAATAGTCATGAGACAGAGCACGCTGGGTCTTGGAGGTGGGAGAAAGCAGCATTGTTTTATTCTAAGTACAGTGATAAGTCGTGAAAGGCTTTAAGCAGGCAATGACATGATCTGATGTATAGTTTTCAAATATCTGAGTTGGAGAATGGATAAGGTTGAGAGAGGAGAGAAGAGTGAAGCCAGAGTAAGTTTTGAGCCCTTTGCAGCTCCCAGGTAAGAGAAGTAGTGGCTTCGACTGCAGAAATGGGGTGAGAATTGACAAGTCTCAGAGAGAGATGGGCTGGGGAACAAAGAACAACAACAAGGTCTCTAGAGTTTGGGGCTTGGGCAATTAAATGGCAGTGCCATTTTCTGAGACAGAGACTGGGAAGAAATGAGTTTTGAATGGAAAAGCAAGAGTCTAGTTTTAGAAATGTTAACTTTAAAGTGCCTATCAAATATCCCAGGAAAGATGGTAGCAGAAGAGTTAATGAATCATGGGTAAAGTGGGAGTCACTGGAATTGAGGTAGGGAGAACATATATTCAAACTAGGATACTTTTGAGAGTTAAAGGGGATACTATTAGAAATTTTGCTAAGAACTGGGCATAAACAGCCACCCCCCCGCCATGGGAGAGTACAGAGTGAGGGGAGGAAGAGACAGAGAACTAACCTCTGATGAATTACAATATTTATCCTGAGTAGTAAATGGAGAAGAAAGAACCAAATACCAAATGATAGCTAGAAAGAGGAAATCCAGGAAAATGTTGTGACATGGAAGGTAAAAGAAGAAAGTATCTTAAGGACAGAATGCTCAACAGAATCAAATATGTTAACAGCTCTAATAAGACTGTGGGGAAATACTCATTGGATTTTGCAACGTGAAAGTCATTGATAATCTTTAGCAAAAGCAGTTTGGATGGAGTAGTGGGTACAGAAGCCAGAAGAGATTGTGCTGAAGAGTGAGTAAACATTGAGGAAGTAGAAAGAATGTGTATACAACTATAAGAGTCTTGACTGGAAAGGCAAACACAGAGATATAACAGCAATTGCAAGGAAATGTGGAATAAGGGTAGGGACAGATGAATTTAGCATCAAAGACACTGGAGCCTGTTTGATTGACGATGAAAGCATTGCAGAAGAAACTCTTTTGGCAGAGTAAATCTACTAGAATGTTCATTATAATATTCCACACCAACAAAAATCTGGAAATAACCCAAATATCCATCAATAGAAGAAAGGTGACTACAACATGGTATAGTCACACAATGGAATATTATACAGTGAAGTGAAGTGAAAGTCACTCAATCATGTCCAAGTCTTTGTGACCCCATGGACTATACAATCCATGGAATTCTCCAGGCCAGAATACTGCAGTAGGTAACCTATCCCTTTCTCCAGGGGATTTTCTTGACCCAGGAATCAAACCAGGGTCTCCTGCATTGCAGGAGGATTCTTTACCAACTGAGCTATCAGGGAAGCCCATGTTATACAGTAGTAGAAACAAATGAACTTTGATAACTCACAAAGATATGGATCATCTCAGAAATGGAAGTGAAAAAAGTAAATCCTCCCAAATTAACATGTACTATGATGCTTTTTATAATGTTAAAAAAAATACAATCTTTCAAATTCTAAACAGCTGTAATAAAACTATGTAAAACGTGGGAAAAAGGAAAAATAATGAATATGGTATTTTAGATGATGGTCATCTCAGGTCAAGGAGACAGAGTGATAAGAAGATGAAGTGGAACTTGGGGTTAAAATGGATTATTGCAATTTCCTGGCTTGCGTTTCAAGTGGTGGGTTTACAAATGTTTATTACCCTATAAAAAATAAAATAACTAAATATTAAAAAAGCTATAATCGATCTAGGTTGGTAATATGTTATGAATCACATTTATGATTAATTCTAAATCTGTGTACCTGACATCCAAAGTCCAGGGTGAGAGTAGAGGGGAGAATTCAGTTGATCAGTTCAACAGTAGTCTAAAGATAGTTACACAATTCGTCTCTTGGTTACATAGCTGTCTACAGCACAGGAGTTGAGTCAGAGGAAAGGAGATTGTTGCAGAGATAGAAGCCAAATCCAAACAGAAAAGTATTTCTCTCTTTACAAATAAGGCAGTTCAAGGCATTTTCTGTAGATGGTAGAAAGATGCTGTGTCATTCGTACTTCTGCTATTTCCTCTTACCTCTTTCTCTGGACATTAGGGAATATTCAGTCCACAAACATGAGTTGTTTGGGGGCTATTTTATTTTCTAAATCTACTATCCTTGCTTCAGTGACAACAGCTACTTGTCTCATGTATGGTGAAATAGTGTTTCTAAGGTAATTTTGTTATATTTAAGTTGATGTAAAACAATATATTTACTGCCATTTTAACACTCTCACATGATTTATAATCATTTCATTAATAGACAAATTACCAAAAGTCTATTNTTCAGTGACAACAGCTACTTGTCTCATGTATGGTGAAATAGTGTTTCTAAGGTAATTTTGTTATATTTAAGTTGATGTAAAACAATATATTTACTGCCATTTTAACACCCTCACATGATTTATAATCATTTCATTAATAGACAAATTACCAAAAGTCTATTTGGCAGTATTACGGAAGCTAGATTTTGCTCAGTTGAATCCTCTATTTTCATGTCTCCCTATGTGAGTTACTTTATTAAATTTCCTTTTACAGATTTCAGTCCATGTCTTTCATTTATCAAGATAAAATTGCATTTTAAGAATATCTCCTAAACTATTCACAATTTCTCCCAAGTTTTTATCACCTGTAGACTCATCCTTGGAGTGCTTTCCCCTTTCACTCGTGAATGCTTCAGAATCATATTGGGGAAAACTGAAACAGAGACTCCACAGTAAACAAGTCAAAATTTCATTAAAGACAAAGCAAGTGAGGCTGGGCAGCCTCAAATCACACATTTCTTCCTGTTTGGTCAGCAGCTGTGATGCACATTTGTAAGAAAACCCGCAGTATCTCGGTTTTCAATATGTCTTCATAGCAATTGACAAAACACTCCTCAGGCTCAGAGGTGGGAGTGGCTGATTTCCTAGGGGTTATAGTAATCAGTGCACATGACTTTGAGCAAACTCAGGGAGAAAGTGAAAGATGGAGAAGGCTTGTGTGCTGTAGTCCATGGGGTCGCAGAGTCAGACAAATGGGGTCGCAAAGAGTGCTGACTGAGCAACTAACTGAACAACAACATAGTAACCAGACGATTTCCCTTGAAACAGATTTGGCCCTGTGTTCTGCCCTAGGAATGCCCTCCTAGACTCCCGGGCTGTGTAACCAGGTGCTCTAACCAAGATCAGCAGCGCCATCACCACTCCGACCATTTCCTCAGAGGACCCTGGACCGCTGTTGGGCAGATTTCAACTCTTCTTCTGGATCATGATTAACTCATTGGTTTGTTGAGGTATGAATCTCTTCATTTATTTCAGTGATTATAGGATCTAGAATGAAGTTAGTCTATTATGCTCTAGTTCTAGAAGATCCCAATTACTTGGCTAAATGGAAGATCTCATGGTGGTTCCTCACTTTCCATACTTCACTGTAGTCATTGTTCCTTTGAACAGAGGGGCAGTGTACTTGCAGGCTAAAACTTGTGATTTATAAAGATCCTGTGTTTTAGAAGGCTGAGCCATAGAGGAAGTTAGGCCCCGAGTTCCTGCCATAACACTAGACTGGAAGGGGACAAGAGAAAAGGCAGGCCACCCCACCTGCAGAGAAGAGTTCACACACCCAGCAGGGCTTTCAGAGGGAAGAAGAAAAGCTTAGATCCTGTGTCCTGCCTCACTCCGGCTGAGTCCTCTACTGCTAACTACCTATCATCCTAGAGCATCTCTTTGCTCACGTCACTATTGCCATCTGTCAGAAAGGAGTGATGCTGATTAACGCCAGTTGTAAAGTTCTTTTGCAAAGTTAATTACAAAAGCAGCAGATAGCGAGACCCTTCAACTCTCTCTTTAGAAGCAACATAATCAGTCATTCAAGCAATATTTATTCAAGCAGCTACTTTGCACTACAGTTATGTACTGTCTCGGCACTAGGGACTGGGAACAAAGACAGGAAAAATGAACAAAACTACTTTCCTCATTGCTGAGACCACTGTGTCTAAGACAATAAGTCTAAGGATGAAAAGTCTGATGAGCTGAAGCTGACTGAGGGAAAGAATGGAAAAAGCCCAGGCCATACAGCTACCACTGAGCAGATGAAACTTTTCCTCTGAGCTGCCTGCTTCCAGGCTTCTAGTTTAGTGAAATAATTAAATGTTTCCTTGCTGAAGCCACTCCTGGTGGATTTCTGGTTTTGTAGCAGAAGTCATCCTAAGTGCTATAGTCTTACTGTCGGCTGCCCCGGGATCTGTTCTTACTCTTGGCTTTTCAGGTATAGACTATTAATATAATCCAATAATATTCAGAGAAAGTATTACAGGCCCTTCACAGTTTTTTAGGACTCCAGGAGCACTAACCCCTTTCCACTTAATTCTGCCAAAAGTCTGCTCTCCATGGGCTCCGGTGACTAACTCAAAATTCTCCACTACAGATGAAGTTTGTCCTTCCTTTTGCCTTCCCCAAGCCACCTGATGAAATCTTCTTCTTTCAACAACTCTTACTTAACCATCTAATTTCCTGAATATTTTGGAAATCTTTTCTTCACAATGTTTTAAATCATCAAATAGACCATCAGTTGACATATAACTATATCTTGTCTTTATCTTGTCTTTAAAGCCAAGTATATATTAATAAAATTTAAAATGTCAATAGATTCCCAGAATGTGATTATTGCTTAGCATTCTTTTATCTCATCTTGTCCTCCAGAACCCACACTGTAGTCAGAATTATCTTTCAAAAATGTATATCTGACTGTTAACCATATGATTTTCTAATCATAATCTCAGATGTACAGGTAATATCATAGTTCTTTAAGTCATGTGTTTACATATAATTCTAAGCCTGTAGTCAGATATTTTGCAGAAATCCTGTCAGTCATGAATGTGGATCCTCTTTCCTTTAGCTCACACACATGCCCTACAGGAAAGAAGCTTCTTTGGTCTTCAGCCAACAAAGCTCATTGATGACATGATAAGGGTCCAAGCTGTCCTGCCACTCAGAGTCTGAGGAACTGCTGTTCCTGGGCCTTGGGACTGGACTGGGAACCCCTGTGTTTAGCCAGACTCACTGGGCACCTCTCTCATCCACTCACCACCAAGGCAAGTCCACAAATCACCTTTCAGCAGAGTCAGAAACACAAGTAGAGTCCTGCTGCTTCCAGAACCGTCTAACTGCAGGACCTTCTCAAACTTGGTGAAATCAATTTCTTCCTAAAGACCCTTAAAGATTCCCTCTCCCTTCTCACCACTCAAAACAGGTATTGTTTCTTCTGTGAACTTAGCTTCTAAAAACCTAGAAAGGCATCTCCTAATTAAGCAGGTGCTCCTGTGTTCACCTCCCATCCCCACAAAAGATCCTGAAACAATAAAATAGAGAGGATCTGGAGACTCCCCTAGTGATCCAATGGCTAGGACTGCATGCTCCCAATGCAGGGGGCCTGGGTTCAATCCCTGCTCGGAAAACTGGATCACACATGCCAAATAAACAAATACTCTTTAAAAAAAAACTAAGACCCAACAACTAAGACCCAGCATAGCCAAATATAATAAAATATTTTTAGAGAAGAGGACTTGGATATCAGAATTGAATAAAGAAAGGAGGAAATAAAGGGAGTGGGGGAAAAAAGTCTTAAAAGATTATCCTATCACAAGATTAAATCACTCCCCTCCCCTGTTTAAAATCCTTTAATGATTTTTTATTGCTCTTAAAAAAAGTTCCAACCCGTTAATATGACAGCAGAGCCCACCCTCACTTTCACCCAACTTGGCTGAACTGGAGGCCCAGAGGACTCTGACTCCACACCATCTCTCTAGCCTATAATAAGGATGGTGTCAAATGCTCGGTGAGATTTTTTTTCCCCAATTTTCATGGAATTATAAGACCCCAGAGGACTAATTATCCTACATTCTATGTTTAGAGACTCAGAGAACTGCCAGTTGTTAACACCTTTCAGTTCCCCCCGGGGCTGCCAGAAATTTCCATTTCTACCCATAGCCCTAATAACTCCTATCACCACAGCCACATATTAAGATTACTGAGGGAAAAAGAAATGTGGCAGACGGGGGAGCCTGGTGGGCTGCCGTCTATGGGGTCGCACAGAGTCAAACACGACTGAAGTGACTTAGAAGCAGCAATGTCTGTGAAAAGACTATCCTTTCCCTGAGCTCACTCTGAGGAGGGCAAGGGGAGTTGTTACCCTCCGCAAAGTCAAGGGAGGCTCGAGAGAAGAACTCTCAAAGAATGAGGGTTTCTTCACCCCGTAAGTCAAGTCCTAATGACAACCTCCTCTTTTCTTGTCTGAAAGCTGTCCAGTTTCTCAACCCTGGCACCACTGATGCAGCTGAAATGCCAGCAGGGCACATTTCCACGTGTGGGGAGGGCAAGAGTCTACTTGTGTCTTAGTGAGTAGTACACCAGAAGGAAGGTGGTTGGAGGTGGTTGGTACGGTCTTGCTAGTATTTAGCTCAGGTTAAATAGCTAACTTCCCTGGTGGCTCAGAAGGTAAAGGCTCTGTCTACAATGCGGGAGACCCAGGTTCAAGCCCCGGGTTGGGAAGATCCCCTGGAGAAGGAAATGGCAATCCACTCCAGTACTATTGCCTCAAAAATCCCATGGACAGAGGAGCCTGGTAGGCTACAGTCTATNAATAATCACCCAAGTCCAAGAAACCCAGAGAGTTCCAAATAGGATAAACCCAAGGCGAAACACCCCAAGTCACACTTTCATTTAGGAAATTCTAACAGTTTTAGGAGCTCTGTGCTAGAAGTGGGGATGAAGAGCAAATATATATTTCTTATTTAAAATTACAATATCACAGCTCCCTATCCTAAGATCAACTGATTAGCAACCTTAATTCCATCCACAATCTCATTTTCTCTGCCATGTGATATAGCATGTTCTGGAGATTGGAATGTGGACAATTTAGGGGGAGGATTATTCTGCCAACCAAAGTGTCTTAAGAGTTTTCAGGAAAACAGAACCAAGAGGATGTGTGTGTGTGTGTGTGTGTGTGTGTGTGTGTGTGTATACAAGGATTTATTTTGAGGAATCAGATCATGTGATTGAGGAGGCTTGACAAATCCAATAACTAGCAAGGGAGTCTGACAGGCTGAATAATCGAGAAAGAGTTGCAGTTTGAGTCCAAAGGCTAGAACCATGAAGAATTAGTTACTGGTGACATTGAAGGCAGACTGCTAGAGAATTCTCTTTTGCTTGAAGGAGGTAAGCTTTTTTTCTATGTAGGCCTTTAATTGACTGAATGAGGCCCACCCACGTTATGGAAGGCAGTTGCTTTATTCAAAGTTAACTTAAATGTCATCTACAGCCACTCTCATAGAAACATCTAAAATGGTTGATCACATATCTAGACATCACAGTCAAGCCAAGCTGACCCATAAAATTAAGCATCACAGCATTACTCCACCAAAAAGTAGAAACGTCTCTCAGTGATCCCTTTATACTTATCTAGCTGTTCTCNTTAAATATCATCTACAGCCACTCTCATAGAAACATCTAAAATGGTTGATCACATATCTAGACATCACAGTCAAGCCAAGCTGACCCATAAAATTAAGCATCACAGCATTACTCCACCAAAAAGTAGAAACGTCTCTCAGTGATCCCTTTATACTTATCTAGCTGTTCTCATCAAATTTACCCTTTCTGGTATAGCTACAAAGCAGGTACTCTCCAGCTGCCAGTGTTCCATCCACAGTGTTTCTAACTTACCCTTTAAAGCTTTCTTAGTGAAAGTGAAGTTGCTCAGTTGTGTCCGACTCTTTGCCATCCCATGGACTGTAGTCTACCAGGCTTCTCTGTCCATGGGGTTTTCTAGGCAAGAGTACTGGAATGGGTTGCCATTTCCTTCTCCAGGGGATCTTCCTGACCCAGGGATCAAACCCAGGTCTCCTGCATTGCAGGCAGACACTTTACCCTCTGAGCCACCAGGGAAGTCAGTCCTCTTTCTATGTGCTCCCATAATAAGAGATAATATTCATTAAGTGTGTTTTATGTACCAGGCATATTCTATTTTATATGCATTAGTTACATGCAGAACCCAATTAACTACAAGGCCACTAAATCTACTAATTTTATCATTTTGAAGAGAAGAAAGCTGAGACACATGGAGATTAAGTAACTCGCCCAAAGTCATCAACTGAGTAAGTGATCATGGCTGGACAAATGGAAAAGTTGGAATCCAAACAGAGTGGTTTCCACAGCCTTGCTGTTAACCTCTAGGTTAAGCAGAGAAGTTACCTGTGAGTATGTCAACACTGCCTATATTTCACCACACTTAATCTGAGGCTGTAAAGTAGACTGCTAAGAAATCTTTCTATAGCAGGGGTAACATTAGGACATCAAGTACTTCAATTTTTAAAATCTAAGTACCTTTTAGTGAGATAAAACCTCAAATTCAGCAGAAACTCCCATTTCTCCTTGATTGCTTCACTTTCCTCCTCTTCAGGCATTTGTGACCTGTGAAAGCAATGGAATCTGCAACCTCAGTTTCAATTTTTTTACCTTTATCTTGTTCACAATCATCTCCCAAAGCTTAAGACAGTGACTTGCACATAGTAATATCTGGCCAGCAAATTTGGAAAACTCAGCAGTGGCCACAGGACTGGAGGTCAATTTTCATTCCAATCCCAAAGAAAAGCAATGCCAAAGAATGTTCAAACCACCACAGAATTGCACTCATCTCACACGCTATCAAAGTAATGCTCAAAATTCTCCAAGCCAGGCTTCAACAATATGTAAACCAAACATTTCCAGATGTTCAAGCTGGATTTAGAAAAGGCAGAAGAACCAGAGATCAAATTGCCAACATCCGCTGGATCATAAAAACACAAGAGAATTCCAGAAAAACATCTACTTCTGTTTCATTGACTATGCTAAAGCCTTTGACTACATGAATCACAACAAACTCTGGACAATTCTTCAAGAGATGGGAATACCAGACCACCTTACCTGCCTCCTGAGAAATCTGTATGCACGTCAGGAAGCAATGGTNAAAACACAAGAGAATTCCAGAAAAACATCTACTTCTGTTTCATTGACTATGCTAAAGCCTTTGACTACATGAATCACAACAAACTCTGGACAATTCTTCAAGAGATGGGAATACCAGACCACCTTATCTGCCTCCTGAGAAATCTGTATGCACATCAGGAAGCAATGGTTAGAACCTGTCATGGAACAAAGGACTGGTTCAAAATTAAGAAAGGAGTATGTCAAGGCTGTATATTGTCACCCTACTTATTTAACATATATGCAAGTACATCACGTGAAATGCTAGGCCAGATGAAGCACAAACTAGAATCCAGATTGCCGGGAGAAATATCAATAACCTCAGATATGCAGATGACACCACCCTTATGGCAGAAAGTGAAGAACTAAAGAGCCTCTTGATGAAAGTGAAAGAGGAGAGTAAAAAGCTGGCTTGAAACTCAACATTCAAAAAATGAAGATCATGGATCTGGTGCCATCACTTCATAGCAAATAGACGGGGAAACAATGGAAACAGTGACAGACTTTATTTTCTTTGGCTCCAAAATCACTGCAGATGGTGACTGCGGCCATGAAATTAAAAGATGCTTGCTCCCTGGAAGAAAAGCTATGACCAACCTAGAAAATGTATTAAAAAACAGAGAGCTTACTTTGCTGGCAAAGGTCTATTTTGTCAAAGCTATGGTTTTTCCAGTAGTCACGTGTGGATGTGAGAGTTGGACCACAAAGAAGGCTGAGCACCAAAGAATTGATGCTTTTGAACTATGATGTTGGAGAAGACTCTTGAGAGTCCCTTGGACTGCAAGGAGATCAAA
>SJYA01000242.1:241739-251750 GCA_006410615.1 Neotragus moschatus
TTAACCTCTAGGTTAAGCAGAGAAGTTACCTGTGAGTATGTCAACACTGCCTATATTTCACCACACTTAATCTGAGGCTGTAAAGTAGACTGCTAAGAAATCTTTCTATAGCAGGGGTAACATTAGGACATCAAGTACTTCAATTTTTAAAATCTAAGTACCTTTTAGTGAGATAAAACCTCAAATTCAGCAGAAACTCCCATTTCTCCTTGATTGCTTCACTTTCCTCCTCTTCAGGCATTTGTGACCTGTGAAAGCAATGGAATCTGCAACCTCAGTTTCAATTTTTTTACCTTTATCTTGTTCACAATCATCTCCCAAAGCTTAAGACAGTGACTTGCACATAGTAATATCTGGCCAGCAAATTTGGAAAACTCAGCAGTGGCCACAGGACTGGAGGTCAATTTTCATTCCAATCCCAAAGAAAAGCAATGCCAAAGAATGTTCAAACCACCACAGAATTGCACTCATCTCACACGCTATCAAAGTAATGCTCAAAATTCTCCAAGCCAGGCTTCAACAATATGTAAACCAAACATTTCCAGATGTTCAAGCTGGATTTAGAAAAGGCAGAAGAACCAGAGATCAAATTGCCAACATCCGCTGGATCATAAAAACACAAGAGAATTCCAGAAAAACATCTACTTCTGTTTCATTGACTATGCTAAAGCCTTTGACTACATGAATCACAACAAACTCTGGACAATTCTTCAAGAGATGGGAATACCAGACCACCTTATCTGCCTCCTGAGAAATCTGTATGCACATCAGGAAGCAATGGTTAGAACCTGTCATGGAACAAAGGACTGGTTCAAAATTAAGAAAGGAGTATGTCAAGGCTGTATATTGTCACCCTACTTATTTAACATATATGCAAGTACATCACGTGAAATGCTAGGCCAGATGAAGCACAAACTAGAATCCAGATTGCCGGGAGAAATATCAATAACCTCAGATATGCAGATGACACCACCCTTATGGCAGAAAGTGAAGAACTAAAGAGCCTCTTGATGAAAGTGAAAGAGGAGAGTAAAAAGCTGGCTTGAAACTCAACATTCAAAAAATGAAGATCATGGATCTGGTGCCATCACTTCATAGCAAATAGACGGGGAAACAATGGAAACAGTGACAGACTTTATTTTCTTTGGCTCCAAAATCACTGCAGATGGTGACTGCGGCCATGAAATTAAAAGATGCTTGCTCCCTGGAAGAAAAGCTATGACCAACCTAGAAAATGTATTAAAAAACAGAGAGCTTACTTTGCTGGCAAAGGTCTATTTTGTCAAAGCTATGGTTTTTCCAGTAGTCATGTGTGGATGTGAGAGTTGGACCACAAAGAAGGCTGAGCACCAAAGAATTGATGCTTTTGAACTATGATGTTGGAGAAGACTCTTGAGAGTCCCTTGGACTGCAAGGAGATCAAATCAGTCCATCCTAAAGGAAATCAGTCCTGAATATTCATTGGAAGGACTGATGCTAAAGCTGAGACTTCAATACTTTGGCCACCTAATGCAAAGAACTGACTCTTTGGAAAAGACTCTGATGCTAGGAAAGATTAAAGGCAGGAGGAGAAGGGGAAGGGGAAAACAGAGGATGAGATGGTTGGATGGCATTGCCAACTTGATGGACATGAATTTGAGCAAGCACCAAGACTTGGCGATGGACAGAGAAACCTGGCATGCTGCAGTCCACGGTGTCACAAAGAGTTGGACATGACTGAATGACTGAACTGAACTGAATTGAACATCTGGCATTCAAAATAGGATAGAGTTAAAGTAATAGGGAGAAAACTGAGGCTCAGAGAAGAAATAGTTGCCAAGAATTACAAGTCAGAGGAAGATAGACTTAGTCTTTCTAGTCCTCACACTTCAAAGTCCACATTTTACTTATTACAGCATAGTAGGTAGATGGTGCTTCATTCCATGTGTTTATAAAGTCCACTGCATGCAGGCTAGTTGCTAAGTCATGTCTAACTCTTTGAAACCCCATGGACTTTAGCCCACCAGGCTCCTCTTTCCATTGAATTTTCCAGGCAAGAAGACTGGAATAGATTGCCATGTTTTTCTCCAGGGGATCTTCCTGACCCACGAATCAAACCCACATCTCCTGCTTGACAGGCAGATTCTTTACCACTGCACCACCTGAGAAACCCATAAAGTCTTTTAGTTCTTTCAAATAAAGCCATGACCTATGAATACAGGAGAGGGACTGACATGGAAGAACAGCTTAGCTTTTGACATAAAATCAAACTTTACAAAGTGTATTGCTGTGATATGGGGCTTTTGGGAGCAGGAAAGCTCTGCATAACTCGGTTCCCTAGGAATGTGTTCTTACAGAAGCCCTATTGGATAATTTAAAATCCTGAGCTATCTCAATCATGAATGGAGGTTTGAAGAATACAGTAAGGGATGCCTGTATTTCTGAGATTTCAAAGACTGAAGCCTATATAGATTTCCTCCTGTGCACGCACTTTCTGCAGAGAATTGGCCTATGACAGAAATCGATGCAAAATAAGTCGAGCTGCAGACTGCACCACTGCTAGGTTGCCAAGTCAATTATGATTTCTTAGATAAGAAGGTATGACAGAGCTTCTCAACTATGAAACAACCTCTGATCTGCAAATATCAGGGACCCGACTGAGCGACTGAACTGAACTGAGCTGAGCCGAGCCGTGGCAAATCGGTGGGGAAACAGGCAGCAGTGACAGACTTTATTTTCTTTGGCTCCAAAAATCACTGCAGTTGATGGCTGCAGCCATGAAATTAAAAGATGCTTGCTCCTTGGAAGAAAAGCTGTGACCAACTTAGATAGCATATTTAAAACCAGACATTACTTTTCCAACAAAGGTCTGTCTAGTCAAAGCTATGGTTTTTCCAGTAGTCATGTATGGATGTGAGAGTTATACCATAAAAAAAGCTGAGCACCAAAAAATTGATGCTTTTGAACTGTGTTGTTGGAGAAGACTCTTGAGAGTCCCTTGGACTGCAAGGAGATCAAACNTAGATAGCATATTTAAAACCAGACATTACTTTTCCAACAAAGGTCTGTCTAGTCAAAGCTATGGTTTTTCCAGTAGTCATGTATGGATGTGAGAGTTATACCATAAAAAAAGCTGAGCACCAAAAAATTGATGCTTTTGAACTGTGTTGTTGGAGAAGACTCTTGAGAGTCCCTTGGACTGCAAGGAGATCAAACCAGTCAATCCTAAAGGAAATCAGTCCTGAATATTCAATGGAAGGAGTGATGCTGAAGCTGAAATTCCAATACTTTGGCCACCTGATGCGAAGCACTGACTCATTGTAAAAGACCCTGATGCTGGGAAAGTTGAAGGCAGGAGGAGAAGGAGATGATAGAGGATGAGATGGTTGGATGGCATTATCAACTTGATGGACATGAATTTGAGCAAGCTCCAGGAATTGGGGATGGACAAGGGAAGCCTGGCGTGCTGTAGCCCATGGGGTTGCAAAGAGTTGGATTCAACTGAGGGACTGGACTGAACTGAACTGAACAGGCCTTATGTGGATGCATGATGTGAAAGAAAAAAATGGTGGAGTTGTCAAGTAATGGGGACTTGACACATTTTTCAGTAAATCACACAGAAGTTTGTAGCAGAATAATGGACCATGAAGTCATCAAAAGGGATGTAACACATGTTTAAAATTAGAGACACAAACCTGGGCAAATGGTCTTTCCCCAAATGCCTTTAAAATAGTAGATGTAACAGATTTACACTCTTTTAATCACATAATCTGGCCTACTGTTAAAAATAACAAAGAATATGTTACAAAATTAGATCTTCCATAGAATGTTCTACTTTATAGCATTCTGTAGAAGTGAAATTCTTTGAATGGTGATTTTAATTTTCTCTTACGTCAGTTGTCCTCATTGACAGAGATGTCCCAGTCCAGGTGGCCCTTCCTTCTTAGCATCAAAACTCTACTTTTATTTAGTTCAGCAACACACTAAACTGAAAGACTACAGTTCCAGCCTTCCTTGCATCTAGGTATGACCATGTCACCCAGTGGTCAGTGCAATGTGAACAGAATTCCTACATGAAATTGCTATGAAAGCTGATTTCAGGGAATTGATACAACCTGGAGGAGGAACATTTTGTCCTTTCTCCCTCCTTTCCAGCTGGACTGGATCATGCATGGAATAGATATACTTAGGATGGTGGAGTGTTGGAGGAGATCATCACAAGTACTTGACCACTGTTTGACCTATGAGCTGGACCTGGGCAATCAAGGCTCTGTACCCCAACCCCTGTCCTTGGAATGTATAGTCTGCCCACGTTTCCACTCTAGGAGCCATTTCAAGCCCTAAGAGAGCAATGTGTTGTTGAGTACACCTAGACTATGTATGTGGCTGAATTCTGTTAATAAGGTCTCTGAATGTTCTTTCAAAGATAAGGCCTTTGAAAGATTCTGGCAGGCAGGAGCAGAGACTTACTCATCTTGCAGCTGCCCAAGACAAGCCTCGTAAGGAAATCTGCTTGCTTATTAAACCTATCACCTGCCAAGCCAGATTGTTCTGTCTCTCCTTGTCCTCTTTCTATAGGACCAGTTTCAAATTTCACCCAGGTAACCCACAAGGTTGCAAACTAACACAGGACACAAAGGAAAAAGACCAGGACAGTAATGAGTAGGGAGCTGCTATAACAGCCCTGAGTTGCCTAATTCCAGATTCCTTATTTCTGAAAGAAATAGACTTTACTTTGTCTAAGCTACCTGGCTGGTCCTGGTGGCCCAGATGGTAAATAATCTGCTTGCAATGCAGAAGAGCCAGGTTTGACCCCTGGATTGAGAAGATCCCCTGGAGAGGACAGTGGCTACCCACTCCAGTATTCTTGCCTGAAGAATTCCATGGAGAGAGGAGCCTGGTGGGCCACAGTCCATGGGGTCACTAAGAGCTGGACACAACTGAGTGACTAACACTGTCTAAGCTACTGTTACTTCTCCATCACTGTAGCTGACATATCCTAATTAATGGACCCCATTCAACCATTGGTCTAGTATCAAGATCAACTGTTAAGTTTGAATACTTGTTTAATCTTATTTTGGAGGGTGAAGGGGGGGTGTCACTTTTGAGTAGTTCATCTCTTTATTTTACTTGCTGAAATTTCTCCAGAAATATTAGTTTAGAAAATTAACAGGAAGCTAACCTGGCCAGCTGGATAGGATAACCAATTCATTCTTCAAGATATGCATCACGTTTCTTCCCTGTCCCTACACTGATTTATGACCAGAAACCAGGAATCTAAAAAGTCAGTTTATGAGCAGAGTCTCTGAGGGGTCCTCCATCAGTTGGTGAATCTGCCTACAAATCTCCTAGATCTGTAATTTACTGCATTTTACCTTGTAAAATTTGTAACTTACCACAGTGCATCACCTCAACTGACAGATTTTCTAAAGTCAAGTTATTCAAAATGTTTCTTACTTAGGGAAAAGTCTATTTGAACTCAAAATTGTATCAGTTATTATAGAAAATATATCGTATCTTTGATGACCTTCATCAGATGTTTCTAAATTGGTCCCATCCCGGGGTTTTCTATGAGTTGAAAGTGAGATGCCTAATTCAATAACCTAATTACTGTTAGCCTCAAGTTTGACTTTTGACACACAAAGCTTATAAGCAGTACCATGTTTTTCATCTTGCATCATATCAGGGGGCACCCCTGGATGGCTTTCTCGCTTTTAGTGAGGCTAGATTGATCAGAGAGTTCAGTTCCCCATCAAAACTTCATTTTATTGTTTTACTATCTGCTGGTAACCATTGTCTGCATCAGTTATTTCACTAGAACTTGAAAAGTGAATTGGAAAAACTATTCCCAATCCTNAGGCCCTTAAATCTATTTCTCACTTCCACTGTATAATCATAAGGGATTTGATTTAAGTCATACCTTAATTGTCTTGCGGTTTTCCCTACTTTCTTCCGTTTAAGTCTGCTGCCTCAACCAGTGCACTAAGCGTGGCCGAGAGGAGCTACCCCACGTCCGAGGTCAGGGGCAAAATTCGGGAGGACCCTTTGCCTGAATGGCGGCAGCCAAGAAGAGCTACCCCCTGTCCAAGGTCAGGGGCAATGGCCGAGAATGTCAGGCTGTGACGGCCCAGGAAGGGCTGAGAGGAGCTATCCCGTGTCTGAGGTCAGAGATGGCGGCTGGGAGGAGCCACCCTACATCCGAGGCCAGGGGCAATGGCCGAGAGGAGCCACCCCGAGTCTGAGGCCAGGGGCTGCGGCCAGGAGGAGCCACCTCATGCCCGAGGCCAGGGTTGGCGGCCTGGAAGAGCAACCCCATGTCCAAGGAACTGTGGCTGTAGGGGTGCGGGAGGGCCTAGAGGAGCTATCCCACGTTGATGGTTTTGAAGGGCAGCAGTGAGGGATACCTTTCATCCAAGGTAAGGAGCAGTGGCTGCGCTTTGCTGGAACAGCCGTGAAGACATACCCCACCCCCAAGGTAAGAGAAACCCAAGTAAGATGGTAGATGTTGCAAGAGGGCATCAGAGGGCAGACAGACTGAAATCATACTCACAGAAAACTAGTCAATCTAATCACACTAGGACCAAAGCCTTGTCTAACTTAATGAAACTAAGCCATGCCCGCGGGGCAAGCCAAGACAGGCGGGTCATGGTGGAGAGGTCTGATAGAATGTGGTCCACTGGAGAAGGGAATGGCAAACCACTTCTGTATTCTTGCCTTGAACAGTATGAAAAGGCAAAATGAGGGGATACTGAAAGAGGAACTCCCCAGGTCAGTAGGTGCCCAATATGCTACTCGAGATCAGTGAAGAAATAACTCCAGAAAGAATGAAGGGATGGAGCCAAAGCAAAAACAATACCCAGCTGTGGACGTGACTGGTGATCGAAGCAAGGTCTGATGTTGTAAAGAGCAATATTGCATAGGAACCTGGAATGTCAGGTCCAGGAATCAAGGCAAATTGGAAGTGTTTAATAGGAGATAGCAAGAGTGAACGTTGACATTCTAGGAATCAGTGAACTAACACCAAAAAAAGATGTCTTATTAATCACAGGGAATTAGAATGCAAAAGTAGTAAGTCAAGAGATAAGTAAGTAACAGATATGCTTGGCTTTGGAGTACAAAATGAAGCAGGGTAAAGGCTAACAGAATTCTGCCAAAAGAATGTGCTGGTCATAGGAAACAGTCCTTTTCAACAACACAGGAAACTACTCTACAAATGGACATCAACAAATGGTGACTACTGAAATCAGATTGATTACATTCTTTGCAGCCAAAGATGGAGAAGCTGTTCACATTTGGCAAAAAGAAGACCTGGAGCTGACTGTGTCTCAGATCATTAGCTCCTCATAGCAAAATAAAGCTTAAACTAAATAAAGCAAGGAAAACCACTAGCCTGTCAGGTATGACTTAAATCAAATCCCCTATGAATATAAAGTGGAAGTGATGAATAGATTCAAGGGATTAGATCTAGTAAACAGAGTGCCAAAATACTATGTGCAAAGGTTTGTAATATTGTACGGGAGGCGGTGAACAAAACCATTCCAAGGAAAAAGAAATACAAGAAGTCAGAGTGGTTGTCTGAAGCTTTTCAAATAGCTGAGGAAAGAAGAGAAACAGAAAACAAGGGAGAAAGGTAAAGGTACACCAAACTAAATGCAGAGTTTCAGAAAATAGCAAGGAGAGACAAGCAGGCCTTCTTCAAAAAACAATGCAAAGAAATGGAGGAAAACAGAAGACTGGGAAAAATTAGAGATCTCAGGAAACTTGGACATATCAAAGAAATATTTCATCCAAAGATGGGCACCATAAAGGACAGAAATGGTAAAGACCTACTAGAACCAAAGAGATTAAGAAGAGATGACAAGAATAAACAGAAGTACTCTAGGAAAATGATCCTAAAGACCTGCCACGATGGTGTGGTCACTCACCCAGAGACAGACATTCTGGAATGTGAAGTTAAGTGGGCCTTAGGAAGCACTGCTGCCAATAAAGCTAGTGAAGGTGATGGAATTCCACCAGAGCTATTTAAAATCCTAAAAGATGATGCTGTTAAAGTGCTCCACTCTGCACTATCAGCAAATTTGGAAAACCCGGCAGTGGCCACAGGACTGGAAAAGGTCAATCTTCATCCCAATTCCCAAGAATGGCAGTATTAAGGAATGTTCAAACCACAAGACAGTTGCATTCATCTCCTGTGCTAGTAAGGTTATGCTCAAAATCCATCAAGCTAAGCCTCAGTATTATGTGAACTGAGAACTTTCAGATGTTGAAGCTTTTAGACAAGACAGAGGAACTAGAGATCAAATTGCAAACATTTGCTGAACCACGAGAAAGCAAGGGAATTCCAAATATCTACCTCCGTTTCATTAACTACACTAAAGCCTTTGATTCTGTGGAGTATGACAAACTGGATAACGCTTAAAGAGATGGGAATACCATACCATCTTACCTATCTCCTAAGAAACCAGTATGAGGGTCAAGAAGCAACAGTTAGAACCTTATATGGAACAACTGACTGGCTCAGGATGAGAAAGGAGTATGAATAGGCTGTTTATTGTCACCTTGTTTACTTAATTTTTATGCAGAGCACATCATGAAAAATGCCAAGCTGGATGAGTTACAAGCTGGAATCAAGATAGCCAGGAGAAATATTAACAGCCTCAGATATATGAATGATACCACTCTAATGGCAGAAAGCAAAGAGGAACTAAAGAACCTGTTGATGAAGGTGAAAGAGGAGATTGAAAAAGTCGGTTTAAAACTCAATATTAAAAAAAAAACAAATTAAGATCATGATATCCAGTCCTATCACTTCATGGCAAATAGAAGGGGAAAAGGTGGAAGCAGTGGCAGATTTCCTTTTCTTGGTCTTTGAAATCACTGTGGCTGGTGACTGCAGCCATGAACTTAGAAGATTTCTTCTTGTCAGGAAAAATATGACAAATCTGGACAATGTATTAAAAAGCAAAAGACATCACTTTGCCAACAAAAGTCTGTATAGTTAAGGCTATCATCTCTTCAGTACTCATGTACAGATGTGAGAGCTGGACTGTAAAGAAGGCAGAGCAGAATGGATGCTTTTATACTGTGGTGCTGGAGAAAACTTGTGAGAATCCCTTGGATAGCAAGGAGATCAAAACAGTCAATCTTAAAGAAAACCAACCATGAATGAATACTCATTGGAAGCACTGAAGTTGAAGCTGAGGCTCCAGTACTTTGGCTGCCTGACGCAAAGAGCCAACTCACTGGAAAATACTCTGATGCTGGAGAAGACTGAAGGCAGAAGGAGAAGGTGACAAAGGATGGTATCACTGATTCAATGGACATGAACTTGGGCAAACTCTGGGAGATGGTAAAGGACAGGGAAGTCTGGCGTGCTGCAGTCCATGGGGTCATGAAAAGTCAGACACGACTTGGTGACTGAACAACAAAAATGATTTCAAGTTCTTTATGATCTTGACAAGCAACCTATAAAGTATGTTTTCTACAAAGTACCTCTACCTTTAATAGGCTCTCCTGGTTCACCTCTCAAAATCATTCAGTATTTTCTTAAAAGTGTAGACTACCCATCTCACCCCCAGCTTACCTGTGTTTATGTGTGTGCTAAGTTGCTTCAGTGGTGTCTCACTCTTTGTAATGCTATGAACTGTAGTCTGCCAGCCAGGCTCCTCTGTCCATGGGATTCTCCAGGCAATAATACTGGGGTGGGTTGCCATGCTCTCCTCCAGAGGATCTTCTTAACCCAGGGATCAAACCTGTATCTCGGATCTTCTGCATTGGCAGGTGGTTTCTTTATCAGTAGCACCGCTTACCTGCAAGGGGAGTTCAAATAATGTAAAAATAAGTAAAATTTGATTTAAGACACTGGTTAAGGGTTGGAGTCTGGGGTTAGGCAGAGTAGGTTCAAATCACATGTCAAATAATAGTTATGTAACAATAGGTAAGATCTTAATGTCCTTGTGCTCCAATTTCTTCATTCAAAAAAGTAGAGATGATATCTATCTTTTTAACTTTTAAGTAGGTTAGATGTATTTT
>SJYA01000242.1:251920-265036 GCA_006410615.1 Neotragus moschatus
GTAGGTTAGATGGATTTTATGGATCAATGTAAGTACAGTGAAGGAGAATTGTCTGGTACATAACAAGTGTTCACTAACTGATACATTATTGATTATATTTTTTCTTAATAAGTGACTAGAATGGATCATATTCCAAAAAACATTCTATTTGTTAGAGTGTCTTGTGTTCCAATCCTAAGGAGGTTTGAGAGAGCCTTATTTCACTGAAGTATTTCATTGAAGTATTGTTTGAATTATGTTTTCTTTCTTGTTTTCTTCCTGCTCTAATGTAAAGTAAATCTCTGAATGAATTAAATTATGAAATCTGTAGCTTTAGAATCACTCTTGCTTGTTATTCATAAGACAAGTCACACCCCAGTTTATATGGAGCATTAGCACCTTTCTATAAGTTCTCTAGCCAATTAATTTTCTTTTTATAGTTTTATTTGCTTATTCATTTTACTTTACAATATTGCATTGGTCTTGCCATACATTGACATGAATCCGCCCTGGGTGTACATGTGTTTCCCATCCTGAATCCCCCTCCCACCTGCCTCCCCATCCCATCCCTCTGGGTCATCCCAGTGCACCAGCCCCGAGCACCCTGTATCATGCATCAAACCTGGACTGATGATTCATTTCATATGTGATAATTTACATGTTTCAATGCCATTCTCCCATATCATCCCAGCCCGCCTTCTCCTGCAGAGTCCAAAAAACTGTTCCATACATCTGTGTCTCTTTTGCTGTCTCACATACAGGGTTATCATTACCATCTTTCTAAAATCCATATATACACATTCAGTTCAGTTCAGTCACTCAGCCGTGTCCGACTCTTTGCGAGCCCATGAATCGCAGCATGTTGCTGGGAGCCAGCACGGGAGATCCCACCCATGGCAAAGGTCATGAGGAAGAGCCCTGACAAGCAAAAGCGGATCAGGAGTCAAAGGACTCCCCGAACCCACCCATGACAAAGTCATGCAGGCAAGGTGGATCAAGACTCAAGAAGTCCCCTAGATCTGCTTGAGCATCTACCCTCGAAACCAAAATCTGTCTGTTATACTACACTCTTCTGACATTAACGGGGGCTATCCCTGACCACCTTTCTCCGGAAAATTAACTTAGAGCTACAGTTAATCGTCTCCTGCATACAAAAGGAGTGTCTCAGGTCAAACCTCTCTGCTGGCAGACTAGCTTGTGTGGCAGGATTATCCACACTCTTGCTACTACGTACAATCTCTCAACCATAAACAGCACAGAGAGTTTGGAGTATTTTGAAAGTCTTAGTTAGCATAGGGTTTTCTAAAGATAAAAATCACATTGGTAAAAGGTTTCATTGCTGAGTTAATGATTACTGCCAGGCCTCCATATCCTCAGGCACCTGGGAGTATGTTAATCAATGTAATTGGAATGTAGAAAAAGAAATATAGTAGTTTTGATGTTAGCAATGCTAGACTTTTGAGTTAATGAATTTTCTCTTTGTTATAAATCACTGTACTCCTCTTTCTTTGTTATAAATCATTGTGTCCTTGGTATGTAAGAATAACTTTGTCACTCTCTTAAGACTAAGTAGATCTTAAGGGAAAACAAGTTTTCTGATTGACTAACCTTTATCAATAGAAAGAAAGATGGGGCCATAAAATGTTAATCGGTCTCCAGATCAGAAGCTATTGTAAACAAACATAAGACCCTTGTAAGAACAAAGATATGCAAAGAACACTGTCTTTAGATAAGGGTCAGAGCAGCTGACCCTGCGTGACTCTGTTTCTTACATTTACCTATATGTACAGCTAAAAGTATAAAAGCATACCTGGAAAATAAAGAAACTGACCAGTTCCTGGAAAGAATGGTTTTCCTTGTGTCGTCTTTTCTCATTTTCTGGCTGAATTCCCATCTGGAGTACAGAGGCTTGCCAGGACTACTAATTTTGCCTGGGCTTCTAAGATCTGAATGGGGAAACACTTTGTGTCTCTGCTCCGTCAGGAGACTAGAAGACACCTGTGGCCTATGTAGGTGGTACAAACCCCTTGTCTGAGGGTTTTATTGGTTTTCCACGTAAACCAAGTTATTCAGCCTCTTTTCTCCACTAATTTTCCTACTACAATATTCTTTTCTAATCTCTCTCCATATCTTTACTTTTTTAAAAATTTTATTTTATTTTATTTTTTTCCATCTCATGTGTACATGAGTTCCCAATCTGGAACTCCCCCCACCTCCCACCCCACATCAACTCTCTGGATAATCCTCGTGCATCAGTCCCAAGAATCGTATATCCTGTATCCAACATAGACTGGCGATTCATTTCTCACATGATAGTATACATGTTTCAGTGCCATTCTCCCAAGTCTTCCTACCCCCTCCCTCTCCCTCAAAGTCCAAAAGTCCATTCTATACATGTGAGTCTCTTTTACTGTCTCGCATACAGGGTTATCATTACCATGTTTCTAAATTCCATAAATATGTGTTAGTATACTGTATTGGCGCTTTTCTTTCTGGCTTACCTCACTCTGTATAATCTGCTCCAGTTTCATCCATCTCATTAGAACTGATTCAAATGTATTCTTTTTAATGGCTGAGTAATACTCCATCGTGTATATGTACCACAGCTTTCTTATCCATTCATCTGCTGATGGACATCTAGGTTGTTTCCATGTCCTGGCTATTATAAACAGTGCTGCAATGAACATTGGGGTACATGTGTCTCTTTCAATTCTGGTTTCCTCGGTGTGTATGCCCAGGAGTGGGATTGCTGGGTCATTTGGCAGTTCTATTTGCAATTTTTTAAGGGATCTCCACTCTGTTTTCCATAGTGGCTGTACTAGTTTGCATTCCCACCAACAGTGGAAGAGGGTTCCCCTGTCTCCACATCCTCTCCAGCATTTATTGCTTGCAGACTTTTGGATTGCAGACATTCTGACTGGCGTGAAATGGTACCTCATTGTGGTCTTGATTTGCATTTCCCTGNCAATGAACATTGGGGTACATGTGTCTCTTTCAATTCTGGTTTCCTCAGTGTGTATGCCCAGCAGTGGGTGTACAGGACTTCTTTGTGATGGTTGAGGTAAAAGTCTTCCTTGCCATGGATAGTACAATATACTAATGTGATCCTTGAAACTGCTCCAGCCATTTGAGTACCTCAGAGAAGTCCACACAAGAAAGTAGTCAACACATGAAGGACAGAGTCAAACAAAACAGAGAGACACAGAGAGCCCTGATCAAACCCTGCCTGAGCACTTTCAACCTCTGGAATGCAATCTATAGTTTTCAAATCATGTAGCTACTTTCTCATTTAAGCCAGTTTAACTTTTTTTTCTATTACTCGCAACTCAAACTGATATAGAATTTGGTACTAAGAATGAGGAAATAAACCCCTAAACAGGAGGGCCAGCAGAGGGCAGTGTGGAGCCCAGTATTTCAGAGTGGAGGTCAGTCATCCCTCTCAGCAAAATGTCTATTGCCATTTATCACCTTAATCACACTGAGATTTTCTTCACTTTGTCCTGTACCCACGTCTCTATCAAAGGTAGAAAAACAAAACATAGAATTGAATTCTACTGGTTCAGAGGAGAATGAGATCTCAGGCCTGCTTTACTCTTTTATATCACACTCATTATATCATGGGCTGATGTCTACAGGCATTTATGTTCACAAACGCTGGAGTAATTGTCACCCGATTGTCAGGGTGGGGTGGGGAAATGGAACAGTGATCAGGGAGAGGAAGGAGCTGAAATACATTACCCCTGAGGTCCTAGAAATCTATAACATAAAAGTAGAGTGTATCTTAATAGCTACTATTAAGTTCTTTAGACTATAGTTAGTCATTTTAGGCAACTAAGACATGCATAAAATTAGGAGACTATCATGATCAAGAGGGTACCATCATATAGCCAATAGCTTTGGAATTTTTACTATTATTCATATAGTAACAAAATAATTATTCTAAATATTATCATGTCAAACTCATATGGGCTCAATCAAAATAGTTCGTGTCACTTAGTAGTTTAAAATTTTTTTTCCCTTTATTACAAAAATTCTGAACATTACTGTGTCCAAGCCACCAAGAGTTTTCAGGATCTCTATGAAAATATTTTCAGATGAAACACCAGAAAGAATATTGTGTAAAACTCAGTTCAGACATATTTTTTACTACAGAACCTTTATCAGATGAGTGAACTATGCAAGTGAAACAAAAAGAAATGCAGACTTATTTGTGTTTTTATTTTACAGCATAAATTCTAGGAATAGAACCCTAGGAAAAAATAACTTCATTGTGTTCTTCCCCCCAAAAGTATTTTTTAAAGAGTGATATAGTTAACTTTAAGACAACACCCGAGAGGTAGAAAAGTTAGAGTTCTGGCTTAGAGCTGTGAGCCCCAATAGATATCCTGAGAGTCAGAATTTCCAATAGCCTGTGTTTCCAGTACTTCTTACCTCCTGGATTAGGACCAGCCTGCGCCACACTGTTGGTTTGTTTGTTTTTAATGATCACCAACAAAATCATGTGTTAATAAAAGCAGGCGAAATACATGTGATTTTACATGAAAGTCAGTGAAACATGAATCTGATGAAATCACTGTTTTCTCTTTAGCTGGATAAAATAAAGGATGAATAAAGGTATGACCATAAGAGAAGAGATGGCCTTTCCAAAGCTGAGCATAGATCTGGATGGTAACTGTGAAGAACATGGCCTTGGAGTGAGACTCCTTGGTTTGAATCCATCTCTGTTACTTATTACCTATTAAACAATGGACAAATTACTCACCCTCATTGTAACTCCATGTTTTCTTATGTAAAATAGAGCTAATAATAGTGTGTCACAAAGGTGTGGGGATTGCGTGGGCTACTCATGTTAAAATAGAACAGCATCTGTGCAAAATAGGTTCTCAGTGAAAATAACCGTGCCCCCAGAAACTAATGTTGACATTTCTCAAGCAGTCTAGTAATGGCGAGATATAGTCTGGGTTTCCACAACCTGTTGCTTCTACAATGTTACTGATCACTTTCTTAGAATTGCTTGACTTCTCCAACTGACCTGGACCTTTGTTGGAAGATGTATATCATTAATTCGCTAGGCTATTTCTCTGCAACATTTCCTAAAGATCAGTTTCTGAGAACGCTCAAACAATACCTGAATTTAACAGTTCCATGAATTCAGTTAATTACTGCTGTTAAATGCTTTCATTATTGGATGTTTAATGGCACACGACGTGATGCAATGGCTGATGGCTACTTTGCCCTTTTGCTTTATAACAAAACTCTCTTTAAGATATTATCAGAAGATGCTTCTTCAGGATTAAGGATTTTTCTTGTACAAACAGGATGTATGTCAAGGCTAAAAATTGGGTTACTGTGCAAATAGGGGAAAAGCAATGAGCACATTACTTATAATCCTATTTTTAGTTCCACTGCCTTCCACACTGCTGCCAGAGTTATATCAGAAACACAGATGGGATTGTGTTATTCTACTGCTTAATAGTTTTCAAATGGCTCCTTACTGCCTAAAAATTGTCCAAACTCCTTAACAAGCCCAAGGCTTTAAACAATCTGGTTCCAATCTGCCCCTGTAAGCTCATCTCTACGCATTCCCTCCTCTACATCAGTGTTCTGACTTCTGAATACATCACATACTTACTTACTTCTATTCCCTTTCTTTTGTGGTTCCCACAATTGGAAAACCTTGGTTATCTGAAATACGATATTTCTCCAGACTAAGCTGATATGTTATCTAAATTATCTTTCTTGCTTATTTCATCTTTTGTTGGCTTCCAGGCAGAATTAACCATTTCCTTGTCTAAGTGTAGAGAACTCCGTTCAAGTATGATACTGGGGATACGACGTAAGGTCAAAATAGATATCATTCTTGCCCCTGTGGAGCAAACAGTCTGGTGGAAAGTCAGACATTAATCAATTAATATCACAGATATAAATTAAACTATGATAAGGAGAAGAGCGTGGTACTATAGGGTCATTTAGGCACTTAAAAACGCTTTCCTAAAAGGTGTGAAGAGTAGCAGTAAACTAGGTAAAGGGAGCAGAGAGAGTATGCTAATAAAATCATGTGCAAAGTACCTGTGGCAGGAAAGAGCATTACAGCACTAAGAGCTGAAGGCCAGGGTGACTGTAATGGAAAAATCAGAGATACTTACAGCTGGCTGACCCTGGAAAATAGCACAACAGCCATTATTCTCAAACCTTTGTGTCACTTACTCTAACCCTTCTGCTTCTGGAGAATGATAACATGGGATTCCAAGAGAAGCCAATAGGAGATCTGTCAGAGTATCAGAACTCTGTTACTGACAGCTCTTTTCTTTTGGCTGCACTGGATCTTCATTGTTGCATGAGGGCTTTTTCTAGTTGCAGAGGGTGAGGGCTACTCTCTAGTTGCAGTATCCTGGCTTCTCAGTGAGGTAGCTTCTCTTGTTGCAGAACATGGGCCCTAGAACAGAGGCTCAATGGTTGTGGTGCATGGGCTTAGTCGCTCTGTGGTACCCGGGATCTTCCTGGGCCAGGGATCTAACCCATGTCTCCTGCTTTGGCAGGTGGATTCTTAACCACTGTACCACCAGGGAATCCCATTCTGTATTCTAAATGATAATAAAGTGAACTATTACCTAAAGACTACTTTTGACATTCATACATGAAATTTATCTATTTTATTCTCTTCAGTTCTTTGTATACTATTCCTGACTGACTGTTTGAGTTACAATATCTGTGTCCAACACCAGGACTTGTTATTGCTCAAAAAATGAGATAATAGCTTGTTTCCACTGTCAGGAGTAAGTCAACACCCCTCTGCCAACAACCATCAGTGAGTCCCACTCATTACCCCCCTCCACATCCTACATATCCCGTAGAGGATAAATAAACGAATCGTAGGGGAAATTAGCCCCAAATTTATTCCATGCTGCAGTCATCACAAAATTTCTAGTGTTACTGATCTTAGAAAATTGAGTATATTGCTCTGAAAGTAAACTCAAATTTCTCAAGAGATTCATTTTTCCACAGACTGTTCATAATAGAAACAAGAGACACACTTGCTCTCTCAGAGTTCATTACAAAAACAAGTGTTTTTCTTGGTGATATATTCAGGGTTAATTTGTGATATATTTTTTAAGAAAGACAACTTTATATCTGAATTCTATATGCATTTCAATTACAGTTAGACAATACAATAATTTGACATTTATTTCACCTACTCATTCAAGAGATATGTATTAAGCATTTACCATGGCCTCGTCACTATGACAACTATGATCAGAAATGTAACATTTTTGTGATTTACATATTTTATTTTCTTAAGCCAGACAAGTGAAGTGTAACAGAAAACAAAGCAACCCTTAATGAGACTTGCATGTCTGTTTTATTCACTTGCTCTTCAAATGCATACATATAAGATATTAATTTCCACTTTGTGGTGGAGGATGTTAGTATGCCATAACTAATTATAGTGCTGGTTACAGAAATGATAGATGAGGAAGCAGGAATTGTGAAGATGAGTCCAGAATCAAAGTGCTTCATCACTTTTGATATAACAAGAACAAAACTTTCCATTCTGTTCATGTGAAACAGATTACAGAGTAAGGCAAAAATGTAACCGGTCTCTCTCAATTCTAAAATTAGGTTTTTTGTGTTTTTACTAAACGTCTCTGTTGGAGCTTCTCTCTAATCATTCCGGACAAGATGTCCCAAAGCTTAAGCCATCGGGACAGAGAGAAGATCTCCGGAGTTATGACAAACTCCAGAGAGGGCTGTACTCAATTTGTGCTGTTAACTCTGTTTTTTAGTATAAAAGGAACCATTACCTGTTTGCTCATAAGTTAATGGTCCTCAGCTAGATATCTAAGTGTGCTTTTACCATACCCTCTTGCTAAGTTCAACTTCAAGTTCTCTCTGTTCTTTGTAAAGGGAACCTTATATGACTGTTGCCTAGATACCAAAGACTCCAATTTGTATTACAGTAGTTCATACTTCTGTCGCCATCTGTCAGGTCTTCAAGATCTTATAAAATCAAGCACTCAACCTAGAATTTGCAATTGTAGGGAAATTGAATTCACTCCAAATAGGAACAGGAGGGATGGTACTGTCTTTCCCCCCAAGTTAAGTCACTGTTTCACAAACATTGTCTTTGTGATTTTGGAGAACACAGACTCCTCAGTATTTAATTTTCAACCAAGGGTCACCCTATTTCTTGTGTCTGTGTGTGTTTAAATGTTTTTAAAGAGTGCATTTATAACCAGATGACCTCTTTAAAAGCAGATCCTTAAGAATTTTTAATTTCTTATGAGCAAAAGCTTTAAAAATAACTGAAAATTGACATCTGAAATCTGCAAAAATATTCCATCTTGCAAGATAGAGTAACTTGCATTCTCTTCTGAGACTTGCTACTTCATTGTTCTTATGACTGAATAGGCATCCTTAGAGATAAAAACAAAGAATCCGCCTGCAATGCAGAAGACCCCAGTTTGATTCCTAGGTTGCGAAGATCCACTGGAGAAGGGATAGGCTACCCACTCCAGTATTCTTGGGCTTCCCTTGTGGCTCAGCTGATAAAGAATCCGCCCACAACGCAGGAGACCTGGGTTCGATCCCTGGGTTGGGAAGATCCCCTGGAGAAGGGAAAGGCTATCCATTCCAGCATTCTGGTCTGGAGAATTCCATGGACTTCATAGTCCATAGGGTCGCAAAGAGTTGGACCAACTGAGTGACTTTCAATTTATGACTCCATTCTCTTGGGAATAAACCTGAAGTCCCATAAACCCTTCCATTGGCATTATGAGTGAGCAACTAGCAGCTTCATTGCCAATGTAAGATAAATGGAGTCTCTGCAGAGACAGAGAAAAATGCTTCTTTTTCCTTTGGAATTCATTGTGCACTCTGCCTAAAACTTTGCCCTGGTTTGTGTGAAAAAATGTTGAATTCCTGTTTGAGCATCAAACCTTAGACAAGATGAGTTGGAATCAAGAAACCTGGGGAAAGGATTTATATAGGCTTCTTCAAGTTAAACTGGAAAAAGGAGCCAAAAGAAACTAGACAGAATCTAATGACTTTCGAGCAGGAACAGTCTGTTAATGTTCTCCTTGTGCTATTTCACATGAGAGAATCTAGATTTTGAAGAATATGCTGCTTTGTACCATTACATTTTCAGGTGTCTAACTCACTAAGGCTAGAGTGCAAGGTCATAATTACACTCTGTGTGGAGGTTAAGATTCTCCTTGAAGGCAATGAATTTCCCACTGTCAATCACCTGAGAAGAGGAAGTCCCAGCAACAGGAGAGGAATCCATTGGACTTTGGTGAGGGTAAAAACTAATTACCTGTTGCTTGCTTCATGGTAATGTCTAATAAGCCCGCAGTAAGAGACAAATTCTATTGCTTTCCTGGTAATTAGGATCAAGTCATTGCCAGATACATGAAAATAGTCTGGGGAGCACCCTATCTTTATTGTAACCAAGCATGAAAGATCTGGTAAGACTTCCCAGTACAAGTCTGGGTCTCTGGATTATGAAAGTCATCCCATCCAGTGGCAGTTGATGTTTTTCTGTGCTAAACTTCCCTTTGATTGTGTCCAAACTTACCATGAAATCTAGTTTAGATATTGCAGCCTGATGGATGACTTCTGGAAAGGTAGAGTAAGGACCTCTGAAAATCTGCTAATCCTTAAAAGTAACGATAACACTGGGAAAAACTGTCAAAATCAACCCATTCAGAACTCTAGAGATTAACTAAAGATTTACAACAATACAAGTTTTATTCATGAAAAATAGGTGAATGTCATTAAGAACAGTGAGTTTGTAGCATTTTAACTTGTCCTAATCTTATTCTCCTCTCCCCAGCTCCATGATATCTTTGGAAAACAACAGACTTGTAACTATGGTAGCTGTAAATACCAGCAGCCTAGCAGCCACTGGAGGAAACAAAATGGGCTTGGAATGCCTCAAAAGCCCCATTTCCAGAGAACTGTCACTATTTGACTTGCCTGGTAGCTTACTGAAAAGCTCCAATCTCAGGGCTGGTGTTTATGTGATCCAACTCAGAGATCACTCTCTGTGAGAACTCTATCTCTAAGGTATTTGATGAAAACAATCAGCAGTAATTATATAACATCACAGCTCCTGCTGAGGATAACAAGAGGCTGACTATAGAAATTGAAAGGACAAACTGGGGAACGAGAAGTCCACAGAGCTTTGCAAAACTTTTAGATGTTCCTGGGAATCTAGGTCATGTCCATATTCAGAGCTTATGTGTATGCCCAGGAAAAACTTGAGAAGATTTCTCAAATTTCTCACATCTGACAGACCTTCAGGCCACACACAACCAGGAAGTGAAGGCTAATGCAGAGCTGTAAACTGACTACTAAAGTATTGAAGTCATGACCCAACACATAGGCCAAGCTCCTCAGCGAAGGCTGAGACTTACTGGTTCAGAGCACTTAAGGAAATCTCTGCTCAGTCCTTAGCTTACCCCTAAGAAAACAACCAGAGACTTCAATGGCTGCACCTAACAAAGAAGAGAGACTTTACAAAATTAGCCTCAGAAAGTCACTAAACAAGCAAACAGCAAGAACCCTGGGGGAGGTAACAGTCTGATTTCCAGAGTTGTGACATTATATTATTTATAATGCTCCACTTTTGACAAAAAAATTATAAGGCATGCACACAAAAAACAAACCAACAAATGAAATCCAGAAAATTATAGCCCTTACATAGGGGAAATAAAGAAGTCAATAGAAACTTACCTTGATGAAACCTAGACATCAGACTTTCATTTAAACAGTTGGACAAACATTTTAAATCAGCTATTATAGATATGTTCAAAAAACCAAAGGAAACAAGGTTAAAATTATTAAAAAGTAGGAGACAAACATCTCACCAAAAAGAGAATAAAGAAAAATAAAATAAAATATAAATGGTGGGTTTTAAAGGTGCAATAAGTGAAATGAAAAAAATCATTAAAAGAGCTCCATAGTACATTTGAACTGGCAAAAGAAAGAATCAGCAAACTTTAAGATAGGTTAATTAAGACTATCCAGTCCGAGGAACAAAAAAGAAAAAGGATAAAAAAGAATGAATAGAGCTTCTGATATCTATGCAGCACCTTGAAACATATCAACGTATGCATAATGAGAAGGCCCAGAAGGAGAGAAAGAAAGAGGCAGAAAGAATATTTGGAGAAATAATCATCAAAAACTTCCCAAATTTGATGAAGACTATTCATCTGTACATCCCAGATGCTCAACAAAAACCAAGTAGAATAAAGTGAATGAGATCCACACCTATACATATCATACTCAAACTGTCAAAAGACAAAAATAAGATCTTGAAAGTGAAAAGTGTCTTATTATACACAAGGGATTCTCAATGAGATTAACATCTAGGTTCTGATCAAAAACTTCTGAGACCAGAAGACAGTAGAATGACATATACAAAGTACTGAAAGGTAAAAACCTGTCCACTAAAAATTTATATTGCACAAAACTGTTCTCCCAAATGGATAAGGAAATGGCAACCCTTTCCAATATTCTTGTTGAGAATCCCACAGACAGAGGAGCCTGGCTGGCTACAGCCCATGGGGTCACATAGAGTCGTACACTACTGAGCAACTGACACACACACATTCTCCAAAAATGAAGGAAAAATTATTACAATCTTAGATAAATAAAACCTGAGAGAATAATCGGCAGTTCACTCACAGTCAGCACCAAGCCCTCTTAGATTTCTTATACCTCATGGCCTAATAATTGTCTTTACATTCCCATTGTTGCTGTTCTTATTTTAGACTTGAAACACTTGGCCCTAATTTTTTGTTCCAAACTAAAACTGGGTCTGTATCTCTGAATTTATTTAGAATATATTTACACATCAATGGGAATTAATGAACTCTTATGAAGCTTTAATGCAACCAAGCAGCAGCTTTAAAAGTGCACCTTCTATTTTCAATGGAAATGTGAATATAATTCTGCCTCTCTAAGGTTAGTAGCATACCCATAATGTAATTCATGTTCTTTCCAAATATGGGTTTATGTATTCAGAAGCTAAGAATCAAGCATTCTCACTAGAAAGGTAGAAGGGGAGTTAATTATAATCATTTCCCAAAATTCATATCAAACTTTTAACTCCAAATAGTTAATTAGGCTAATACACTTCCAAAAGTTCATTGTTTGAAGATACTGAATATATACTTTGCCCAACTTTAGCAAAGATGTTAAAAAAAAAAAAAAATCAAGTATTATATTCTACCTGCCTGCCTGGAAAGGCTCAGCCTCAGTTCCATTATCTTTGACAAAGTGTTTTCAGGCCATCCTCACCTCTACTTGAGTCCCATGCCACAGGACTCTGGATACGTCATTCTCTTCCTAACTCAGTGATTCCATTAACCTAGTCAGATTACTCTTCTTTTTAACATTAGAATACCCTCTCCTCTATAAATCTTTTTCTGATAATCGGTCATTTTTCCCTTTGCAGTTCCACTTCTGCTTTTATTTCTTGGAAGTACTTATCACGTTATACAGTAATTATCTGCCCACATGGCTGCTGCTACTACTAGACTTTGATCTTCACCAGAAATGGCAACATTCATGTATCTCTGTATTCCTGATCCCCAACACAGCAACCAGAAGGAGCTCAGCGAGATTTGATCTAATGAAATATGTGACATAGATAACTAAATTTCACTAATGAATTATAAGTATCAGTTCAGTTCAGTTCAGTTCAGTAGCTCAGTTGTGCCCAACTCTTTGCGACCCCATGAATGCAGCAAGCCAGGCCTCGTTGTCCATCACCAACTCCTGGAGTTCACTCAAACTCATGTCCATCAAGTCTGTGATGCCATCCAGCCATCTCATCCTCTGTCGTCCCATTCTCCTCCTGTCCCCAGTCCATCTCAGCATCAGAATCTTTTCCAATGAGTCAACCCTTCACAAGAGGTGGCCAAAGTATTGGAATTTCAGCTTTAGCATCAGTCCTTCCAAAGAACACCTAGGTCTGATCTCCTTTAGCATGGACTGGTTGGATCTCCTCGCAGTCCAAGGGACTCTCAAGAATCTTCTCCAACACCACAGTTCAAAAGCATCAATTCTTTGGTCCTCAGCTTTCTTCAAAGTCCAACTCTCACATCCATACATGACCACTGGAAAAACCAT
>SJYA01000242.1:276763-318815 GCA_006410615.1 Neotragus moschatus
AGAAGAAGGATAAACGCATACAAAAAACATAGTATTCGCACACAGAGCAAATAAATGTCAGAATAGAGAAGACAGGGAATTGTCTTAAAGGGCCCTATTGCTGACCCAATCAGAGTGAAAGCACAGATGCTGAAGAATTAGTGGTGCATCAAGAGAAACACTTACAGCCAGCCTGAGAATGATGAGGACAGATATAAACAAATACCAAGGGTCTAAGGAAATTGCCTTGCACTACTTCCACCCCCATCTGCCTCCCTCACCTCCCCAGTAGCACAGGGCAGGCAGGCACTAAAAAGAGCTGAGAACTCCAGTGGCCAAATTGTAGAGAGGGAAGGTCTCACTGGACAGAGACAAAATGACCTAACAGAGAACTAGAGAAATGACCACCAAAAACGAAGTTTCAGTGAGTTGTTGTTCAGTTGTCCTGTTGTGTCTGACTCTGCGTGACCCCTCTTCTCCTGAAGTTTGCCCAAGTTCATGTTGATTGCATCAGTGATGTCATCCAGCCATATCATCCTCTGACACTCTCTTCTTCTTCTGCCCTCAATCTTTCCCAGCATCAGGGATTTTTCTATGAGTCAGTTGTTTGCATCAGATGATCAAAATCCTGGAGTTTCAACTTCAGCGTCAGTCCTTCCAGCGAGTATTCAGGGTTGATTTCCCTTAAGATTGACTGGTTTGAAATCCTTGCAGTCCAAGAGACTCTCAGGACTCTTCTTCAGCACCATAGTTCAAAGGTATCCATTTTTCAGTGTTCTACCTTCTTTACAGGCTCTCACAAATGTACGTGACCACTGGGAAGACCATAGCCTTGACTGTACAGACCTTTGTTGGCAGAGTAATGTCTCTGCTTTTCAACATTCCTGCCAAGAAGCAAACATCTGATTTCATGGCTGCAGTCACCAACCATAGTGATTTTAGAGCACAAGAAGAGGAAATTTTTCACTATTTCCACATTTTCTCCCTCTATTTGCTGTGAAGTAATGGGGCTGGATGCCATGATCTTAATTTTCGNTCTGCTTTTCAACATTCCTGCCAAGAAGCAAACATCTGATTTCATGGCTGCAGTCACCAACCATAGTGATTTTAGAGCACAAGAAGAGGAAATTTTTCACTATTTCCACATTTTCTCCCTCTATTTGCTGTGAAGTAATGGGGCCGGATGCCATGATCTTAATTTTCGTTTTAAGCCGGCTCTTTCACTCTCTTCCTTCACCCTCATCAAGAGGCTCTTTAGTTCCTCTTCACTTTCTGCCATTAGAGTGGTATCATCTGCATATGTGAAGTTGTTGATGTTTCTCCCTCTTATCTTGATTCTAGCTTGTAACTCATATAAACTGATATTTCTCATGTGCTCAGTGTATAGACTGAACAAACAGCGTGACAGTAAACAGCCCTGTCATATTCCTTTCTCAATTTGAACCAATCAGTTGTTCCATACAGAGTTCTAACTGTTACTTCTTGACCCTCATACAGGTTTCTCAGAAGACAGGTAAGATGGTCTGGTATTCCCAACTCTTTAACTGCTTTCCACAGTTTATTATGATCCACACAGTCAAAGGCTTTGATATAATTGGTGAAACAGAGGTAGATTTTTGAGGGAGCGGAATTCCCTAGCTTTCTCTATGATCCATCAAATGTTGGCAATTAGATCTCAGTTCCTCTTCCTTTTCTAAATCCAGCTTGGTCATCTGAGAGTTCTTGATTCGCATAATACTGAGTCCTAGTATGCAAAAATTTAAGCATGACCTTACTAGCATGCGAGATGAATGCAATTGTTTGATGGTTAGCACATTCTTTAGTACTACCCTTCTTGTGAATTGGGATGATGACTGACCTTTTCCAGTCCTGTGGCCACTGCTAGGTCTTCCAGATTTGCTGACATATTGAATGAAACACCTTGATGGTATCATCCTTTAGGGTTTTGAATAGTTCTACTAGAATGAGACCTAGTAGATGCTGAAGAGAACAAGAAGAGATGGAAAGAATACATGGAAGAACTGTATAAAAAATATCCAGATGACTACAATGGTATGGTCAGCCACCCAGAACCAGACATTCTGGAGAATAAAGTCAAGTGGGCTTTAGGAAGCACTGCTATTAATAAAGATAGTAGATGCAATGGAATTCCAGAGGTTTCAGTGAGAGTCACACCTAAATCTTGGAGGAAGCTGCAGCTCTACCATACTCTGGGGTGCAAGAGTCAGCAGGATGAGACCTCAGCTATGGGCTATGCTAAAAGAAGTGAATTAGGGGACTTCCCTGGTGCCCATATGGTTAAGAATCCACCTTGCAGTGCAGGAGGTGGATTTGATCCCTAGTTGGGAAACTGAGATCCCATGTGCTGCCCAGGAATTACTGAGCCTATACGTCACAGTGAAAGATCTCAAGTGACAAAAAATATCCTACGTGCAGCAACTAAGACCTGATGCAGCCAAATAAACATTAAAAAAAAAAGAGAGAGAGAATGAGTTACATCAGCAGTGGACATTCCAACAGTGGACACAGCAAGAGCAGAGTGGTGAGAGGGAGGGAAAGGAGCAGTAGACAGATCTCTGGAAGTACAAAAAGCTGTCATATTTTAAATACCTCATGATAAGGACAAAAGAGAGTCCCAGAGTGACAAAGTTAGTCAAACTATACAGACTCTTCATCCTCCTCTCCTGAGAAACTCAGGAAACCACATCTCACTTACACACTAGCAACAAAAGACAATCACAAGTGAATTTCCTGTAGTTATGATAAGCAGAAAGTGAATAAAGATCAGAACAATACTGCTGCAAATAAGAAAGACATTTGGAAATTTGTGGACGGGTACAAATGTATGTATTACATTTTAAAGTAAACTAAAAGAAGATAAGAAAAGTATAGAAGCAATAAAAGAATAGCATAAATCAAAATTTTAAAAACCTCATAAATGAGATGACTGGGCAAAAAAGAGCCAACAGAAAAGAAAGATTAGAACTCATAAGAAGCATGTCAGGACTTAAGACCAACTAGAAGGAACACAGGGCCTTCTCTAGTAGCTCAGCTGGTAAAAAAAAATCCACCTGCAGTGCAGGAGACCCCAGTTTGATTCCAGGGTCAGGAAGATCCCCTGAAGAAGGAATAGGCTACCCATTCCAGTATTCATAGGTTTCCCTGGTGGCTCAGACGGTAAAGAATCCATCTGCAGTGCGGGGAAACCAGGGTTTGATCTCTAGGTTAAGAAGATTCCCTGGAGAAGGGCATGGGCAACCCACTCCAGTATTCTTGCCTGGAGGATTCCCATAGACAGAGAAGGCTGGCGAACTACAGTCCATAGGGTTGCAAAGAGTCAGACAGCACTGAGCGACTAAGAACAGCACAGAAGGAACATAAGAGCAAATAATTATACCATAAAATAAATAAGAGATTAATAGGAAGAAAAAAAATTGAAAGAGAAAAGAAGAAAAAAATTATAAAAATTTGAGAGGAAACAATAGATGTAGTAGATAAGCAAAGAAGTTTCATGATACATGCAGTGGGAGTGACCAAACAATCTATAATTCAGTGAAACGTTCCTAAAATAGAACACGTGACTCTTCATATTTAGAGGGCATTTTGTATACTTGGGGGAAAAAAAAATCAAATCATGCAGTCAACATCAAAACTTTGGCTAGTAAAACTATTTGGGCATTTTAAAAAGAAAAGGGAGGGCAAACAGACCAAGTCACTTATAAAGTGGGAAAAAAACAATGACATCACACTTTTCAACAGCAATGATTATACCAGGAGACAACTGAGTAATGTATTGAGATTGCTTAAGAGAAGAAAATGTGAGCCAAGGATTTTATACCCACTCAAACTGACCTTTAAGTAAAAATAAATATTGTTCCCATCAGCACTTTCTGAGAGCTCTTCTAGAAAATGAGCTTTTCTAGAAACCGGAGAGGCACTGGCAAAAAGAATGCTGTGGAACATTAAATAGATATTTACCTATGGAACTGATTTTTGTTTAATTTTTGCATGATGATTTCATTAACTGCTAGTTTACTAAATTATTTTTGTAGTTTTTCAATTGATTCTTTTGGGAATCAAGCTGTATAATAACAACATCTGCGAATAAATATAGTTCTATTTCTTTATTTCAATTCTTATAGTTCTAATTACTTTATCTTATCTAAATTCATTGCCTAGTGCTTCCAAAATGGTGTGGAAATGTTTGTCTTCCCTGTCATTTTAGCAAGAAATTCTCTAATGTGTATATGTATATAATATTGTTTAGAAAGTATTCATCATTTTCTGTTTTAATAAACAAGTATTAAATCTTGTCAAATTATTTTTATGCATATATAGAGATGATCATAGGATTTTTATCTTTATTTCTATTAAAATAATAGATTACATTAGCTGATTTTCTAATGTTGAGGCTTTACATTGCAAGAAAATTTATATGGTCATAATGTATTATTTTCTTAATGGGCTGTTACATTCTTTTCCCTAACATGTTATTTAGAACATTTTAATTGATGATCATAATGAGATTGACTGTCAGATTTTGGAATCAGTTTACTTTATAAAAAGAATTTAGAATTTTTTTTCCTTAGACCATGCTCTGTAATAGTTTAAATGCTATTACTATTACTGCTACTGCTACTGCTACAGCTAAGTCGCTTCAGTCGTGTCCAACTCTATGCGACCCCATAGACGGCAGCCCACCAGGGTCCCCCGTCCTTGGAATTCTCCAGGCAAGAACACTGGGGTGGGTTGCCATTTCCTTCTCCAATGCATGAAAGTGAAAAGTGAAAGTGAAGTCGCTCAGTTGTGTCCAACCCTCAGAGACCCCATGGACTGCAGCCTACCAGGCTCCTCCACCCATGGGATTTTCCAGGCAAGAGTACTGGAGTTCGGTGCCGTTGCCTTCTCCGCTATAACGATTAACTGATCTTTAAAGTTTAATATTAATAAATTCCTATGTGAAGTCATATGGCCTTTAGATTAGAGTGCTGTTTGATTTTTCTATTTCTTCTAAGAAAATTGGTCTATTTATAGACTCCATATTTACTGGTGAATTTATTATACCAGAAAATTATTTAATTTAAATTTATTTACAGAGTTGTACAAAGTAGTCTTTTATAATTTTTAAAGGTTTCTCTCTTCTAAACTTCTATCTTGTGATATTTAATTTTGTAAATCTAGGTTTCTTCTTCTCGTTGTTTGTTTGGCCAGTGAGTTTTCTATTTTGTTGATTTTTTTTACCCAAAGATTTTTTTTTTACATAATCATTGGTTCACTCTTTCTGTCTTATTTTGTGTTTTAATTCATTATTTTACATTTTTATCTTTATTAATTCATTCCTGCTTTTCTATTTCCTTTGTAACTCTAGATTTTTGTATAAGGTATATAATTTGTTTGCACTTATTTTATTGCCATTGCTATTTAATACCCTTTGTACTGATATAGTAAAAGCTATTGAACCACATTCTGAAGATCTAACCTGATATAGCTAATAAGAATATTATAAACATTTATGACAGGCTGGCTGAATTGAGTTTTATTCATACCACTATGCAGCCATGAAATTTAATGAGTTAAATTTATATAGATTACCTGGCAGAAATTTCTATAAGTATTTGTCAAATGAGAAAAGAAAGATATAAACAAGACTGTAATTTTTTCTAAAACAGACACTGACAAGCCTTTAAATGCATATTAGAATATGATATTACATATCTATGAAAAAGAAATGGAAGGATACATCAGTTATTTGAGATCATATGAGAAAGAGGGAGATCATATGAAGATAAGAAATAAGAATATGTACAGGAAAAATGTTTTTAAAACATGACCAATAAAATAACATGATCACATTCAAGATAATTATAAATATGTGAAAATAAAGAAAACAAAATGGTGGTCACTAAAACGTTAAATCCTGATACCTCAAAATGGTATGAATTTAGGTATTTTAATTTAACTTTCTTCTTTATTCATATTTTTATTTTATTTATTTATTTATTTGCCACAGGTCTTAGCTGGGACATGTGGGATCTAGTTCTCTAACCAGGGATTGAACCCACTCTTCCTGCATTGGGAACACAGAGTCTTAGCCACTGGACCACCAGGGAAGTCCCTATAACATACTTTTTATGAAAATAAGAGAATGACAAAATATTTTTGTGATATGAGCAAAGTCTCTTACAGTTATTTTCATCTGAACTGATCTTCACTTCCACCAATATATATTTATATATTTTCCATTATCTCTGTCTTATTTTTTATGTAGATTAAAAATCTCTCAAGGAGAAGCTAATTTTCTGAGTTTACAAAGGCTTGCAGCTTTGCAGAAGATGGTGAGAGTGACATTTTTTTCTTTTTTGTCAGAAAAACCATGAAGATTTAGGAGGTGATTTAATAACAATATTTATTTTTAAATGAATATTGTATAGGAATGAGTAATCCTTCCATTTATCTAAAAAATGTTTAGAAATGTATTAAAATTCCATTGAAAACTGGAATCCCACAATTTTAGAGCAGTATGGTAAAAGTTCAAAGGGCTTGGAGAAGTATCAAAAGGATCACTGAAGGATATGAAAAATAAAATATATGGGGCAAAGTTAGAGGAAAGCATTGTTCAGTGAAGTAGTTGGAGAGAAACGGAATAATCATTTTCACATCTATAAAACCTCTTATACAGAAGAAAGAGGCCAGCTGGTTCCAATCTCCATTAATGATGTAACCAGAAGGGGGAAAGGGGGGAGGAAATTGCAGCAGATGAGACATGGGCTAACTACAAAGATCCTGGTGGCAAGATTTGTCAAACACGCGGATGAGTTACTAAGGGAGGTTGTGGGATTACTTCTCCCTTCTCCTCAGGGGCACTTCCCTCATCTGCCTGGAATGGCTTAAATGCAATCTGGCCTCGAGAGAGGTGAACGCCTTCATGACTTACAGGCTCGTTTTGTGCTGTATGTCTAAGACAGATTTGGACAAGGGTAAATTTAAAGCTAAAACAATTACATCCCCTTCCATCACTCTCCACCCCAGTGTCTAATAATGGAATATTTACTGTACAAGTTTATGAGGTAGCATGGCAAAGATTGGCTCCAGCAGGCAATTTAACTGAGAGTGGACCACGGAACAGCAGAAACCTGGCTCCACTACACACAACTTCAACAAAGAAATTTCACTGTGTCTTGTAAACCCAATTAAAATGTTTCTGATGGTTTCCTGAACAATTTGTTTTACTTTAGACCATTCTATTGATATTAAAAGCTGTTTTGCAAGATGACTGTGTCTTATTGTGCAACTGTATTTCATAAATAGCTGTTTTTACCATTTATGTGTATGATTGTTAGTAAAGTAGCTGCTGCTGCTGCTAAGTTGCTTCAGTCATGTCCGACTCTGTGCAACCCCACAGATGGCAGTCCACGAGGCTCCCCCCATACCTGGGTTTCTCCAGGCAAGAACACTGGATTGGTTTGCCATTTCTTTCTACAATGCATGAAAGTGAAAAGCGAAAGTGAAGTCGCTCAGTCATGTCCAACTCTTCACAACCCCATAGACTGCAGCCTACCAGGCTCCTCCGTTCATGGGATTTTCCAGGCAAGAGTACTGGAGTGGGTTGCCACTGCCTTCTCCGAGTAAAGTAGCAATGGAGATCAATCCCATTGTATTATGGGAAGAGGATCAAGAATTCTCCAGAGAGCAATGCAGAAATCAGGCCTGATTAATAAAGCAATTAATAAAGAGACCCAAAATGGCTTACAAATAACCAGTTCTTATGAGTTCCTAATGTCTTTATATCTGAATTTTTTTGTGTGGTTAAAAAAAATAATAACAGAAACTGTGCCATCTAAACCATTTTTAAGTGTTTGGTAGTGTTAAGGGTGGGCTTCCCCAGTGGCACTAAAGAACCCACCAGCCAAAGCAGGAGCTGGAGGGGATGCAGGGTTGATCCCTGGGTTGGGAAGATCACATGGAAGAGAGCATGACAATCCACTCCAGTATTCTTGCTTGGAGAATTCTATGGACAGAGGAGCCTGGCAGACTACAGTCCATAGGGTTTCAGAGTCGGACACAACTGAAGTGACTTAGCATGCACGCAATGTTAAGGATATTCTCATTACTGATCTCCAGAACCTTTCATCTTTGTAAAACTGAAACTCTATATCCATTAAACAGCAGCTCGGAACTTCCCCCTGCCACCCAATTCCCAGCAACCATCATCTATGCTTGACTACTTCTGATACTTTGTATAAGTGGAATCACACAGTGTTTGTCCTCTTGTGACCAACTCATTTCATTTAGCATCATCCAAGTTGTAGACCCAGGTTGGGCATCCCTAGTGGCTCAGCAGTAAAGAATCTGCCTGCAATGCAAGAGACACAATTCAATTCCTGGGTCGGGAAGATCCCCAGGAGAAGGAAATGGCAACCTACTCCAACATTCTTGCCTGAATAGGGTTGCAAAAGAGTCGAACATGACTTACAACTAAAACAACAACAACAGGTAGCATGTGGCAGGATTTCCCTTTCTCAAGAAAGGTCTGAATAATGTTCCCCTGAATATATATACACCACATTTTGTTTATTCTTTCATCTGTGAATGGCTGTTGGATATGTGCCCTGATTTTTTAAATGTAACATAAAGCATTTTAAGAAATGTGTCAATGACTATGCTATTGTCTCTCAGCTCGAAACTCACCTTTTTATATTCTGTTTGAGGCTAATGGGGACTGAGACTCTGTAAATCCAATTTCTTCTTTTCCTGCTGGCTTTGTTAGACTTAAGGGCCTCCCAGAATCTCGTGGATAGAATCCAGAGGAGCTTGATGGGGTCCTGGGGTCACAAAGAGTCAGTTACAAGTAAGTGACACACACACACACACACACACACCATCAGACCCTGTCAATAGGAGGCACTAAAGGCCATTGGAGAAGGAAATGGCAAGCCACTTCAGTGTTCTTGCCTGGAGAATCCCAGGGACGGGGGAGCCTGGTGGGCTGCCATCTATGGGGTCTCACAGAGTCGGACACGACTGAAGTGACTTAGCAGCAGCAGCAGCAGAGGCAGCACGTCAGCCGGAGGAGGAGGTAGTACTTGCTCCTCCTGCTCTCCATAGCTTTCGAGGAACTTGCAGTTCCACTGTAACCCCAGCAGCGCTCCTCGCCTGGCCTGGCAGTTCCTCCCAGCACTATCCCAGCAGCTGAACATGGTTTGCAGTTTTTCTGATGCCAGCAGGGCCAGACTCACTGCACCCTGGCCGTAGTACCTCCTGTGCAGCCCCCTAACAGGGCCTGAATGACACCTCTGTGCCTCTGCCTTTTAGTAATTTCTAGCCTGGCCTTTTACCCTCAGCTTCAGTTAAGAGTGAGAGCTGTTGCTCCCCAGATTTGCTCCTCTGAGCTACATCATTAGTCTCTTTCTGCCTTTTCAGTTACCTAGTTAGCAACTATATACTATAACTGGTTCATGATTTTCTGTATTAAATTCACTCTTTTAAAATAACTGATCTATGTCTACCTGCTGACTACCCCTGAACTGACACAGAAATCATTCAAATAAAATGTCATCCGAAGTTCGAGAACCTTCCAGAAAGGAAGAACAAACATGGGCATGGCCAAATAACCGAATAAATCTATTCAGTCTCTCATAAGTGAAAGAGTAGAGTAGAGTACAATATAAGCTATGTTTCAAAGGAAAAGGAATGTAGGTTGTTATGGAGGATAGAGATCAGCCCCTAACCTAGACAGGAGTTACCTTCTCTGGCTCAGATCTGTAAGTGAAACAGTGTGATGGGAAGGCTGGCACTACTTGCAACCCAGAACCTCCCACTCAGCGGAAGCCTGCACTCCAGGGTTGCTGACACCTTTCGCTCTCCTTTTCAAGTGTTTCTCCACTGTCACCCATCATCCATAAAGGTATGGAGGTATTTGTGTTCTATCTCCTTTACATTCTGAGTCCCTCAAGAGAGCAACCAGGAAAACCGTATCTTTATTTCTGTAACTCTTCCAGCCCTGAGAAGGGCCCAGCCAGAAGAAACAGCTCTTGCAGTCAACAATCTAGGTCTCTGTTTGCTCTGAAATTCATTCATCGGGGAAATGTAAATGAGCTATTGTAGGGATAAGCCTGTGGGTGATCATCAGAATAAGAATAACTGACATTTCTTGCACAAGGGCTACCTGCCAGGCATTGTCTTGATTCCTTCTTATCCATGAACTCCAGTCCTTCAACAACATCCTTAGTATCATTACCACCATTTTACTGATATTCAAAGAAATTAGGCTTAAAAAAATTAATGAGCTTAACTAATGTTTCACAAGCAGGCTTTGATCTGAGGTTCTAAGATTCTTCAGACACAAGAGCCTCTGGTGCTCTCTCTATTGCCCATTTTTATGAAAGAAAATAAAATGTCAAGAAACTATTGTTAGCCTACTGATTTAATATCTTCTTTATACTGTTTTAGACCTAATACTTAAAAATCTGCTATCTTCTTTTCAATGTAAATAGGCTCCTCCTTGAAAGCAGAAACTATTCACATCTTATGATGATAGTATGTATAAATGTAGTTATTTATATGTTAAACTTTTGAAAGTTAGACTAGCGGAACCATTCTAGAGTGACATCCTGGTAGTACTTAGCCAAAAAAACAAAAGTGCGCATATACCCTTTAAGCATGCTATCCTGCTCCTGGGTATATCCCAGAGAAAATATCACACAGTCCACAAGAACCTTCATTGCAGTTTTGTGGTTGCAGAAAGCAAATAATCTTATATGCCCATACTATGCAAGCAGACAGGGAAAGTGTGATGTATAATACTGAGTTCAGTGCTAGAAAGCTTAAAGGCAAAAATCACATTTCCCTAGACTCCTTTGCATCTTGGGCTCTGGATCTGACTGAGGCAACTCTGTCAAATGGANTTTGTGGTTGCAGAAAGCAAATAATCTTATATGCCCATACTATGCAAGCAGACAGGGAAAGTGTGATGTATAATACTGAGTTCAGTGCTAGAAAGCTTAAAGGCAAAAATCACATTTCCCTAGACTCCTTTGCATCTTGGGCTCTGGATCTGACTGAGGCAACTCTGTCAAATGGAATTTCATGACATTTGGAAGGCAGTAAGATAAGCTGGCTTGAAACTCAACATTCAAAAAACTAAGATCACCTAGTCCCATCATTTCATGGCAAATAGATAGGAAAAAATGGAAACAGTGGCAGATTTTATTTCCTTGGGCTCCAAAATCACTGCACACAGTGACTGCAGCCACAAAGGACAAAGGTCCGTATAGTCAGAGCTATGGTTTTCCCAGTAGTCATGTGAAAGTTGGACGATAAAGAAGGCTGGGTGCTGAAGAATTGATGCTTTTGAATTGTGGTGCTACAGAGGACTCTTGAGAGTCCCTTGGACAGCAAGGAGGTCAAACCTGCCTACCCTAAGCGATATCAACCCTGAATATTCGTTGGAAGGACTGATGCTAAAGATGAAGCTCTAATACTTTAGGCACCTGATGTAAGAGCTGACTCATTAGAAAAGACCCAGATGCTAGGAAAGATGGAGGGCAAAAGAAGGCAGCAGAGGACGAGATGATTGGATAGCATCACTGACTCAACAGACATGAGTTTGAACAAACTCTGGGCAAGAGTGGAGGACAGAGGAGCCCTGAATGGTGCAGTCCATGGGTTCACAAAGAGTCGGACATGACTTAACAGCTGAACATCAACAACAACAAGGAGGTGGAGGCTGGCATTCTGCTGTTTCGGCTGACTCTGCTGGCAAGCAGTTCCTGAAGATGTCTGTTTTGCTTCTGGGGCTTCCTGACCACAGGGGCCTTCTGGTTGTGACAGGGACACTTGGTTTTGGCACCAGGAGCCTATCAATTCTGTAATTTCTCATCAGCCTTTGGGCTCTTCAGGCAATTCTTTGAGGCACACTTTTAAACCTTCCTAACAATTCTGTAAACTGTTTATAGCCCTGTAACAAGCCCATTTTTGCTTAAACTAAGCAGAGAAATTTATGTTCCTGGCCCTGACCAAAAACACCAGAGCACTGTCTGCCTTGAAGGGGGTGTCTTGCATAGAGCTGTTCAGGGTATGTGAAGAGTGATCTGTACTTCTGTGGCAGAGTAAACAGTTATGGGCTTTATTTTTATTTATTTATTTTTGCTAAAAATAAGACTTTAATGTCTAGCATGCTTTGTGATCAGTAAATATGGTGTTAAAAATAAAGCTTCTTAAAAGTAAGCATGTAATATCTCTTACTAGCTATATACACAAAATGTTTAGAAATATAACCTAGCTACATCACCAGGCACAAATATGACTTTATTTATACCAATATACTTTGTGCAAGACTTGTAGGCACCTCAAGGGAAAGCTTGAATCATGTTCTGTTTATTTTTATTTTATTTTATAGTCTGAGCTAAAATTGAATACACTTTCTCTGTTTGTCTAGTTTTACTTTAGCTTATATGAAACCAACTATGGAATCTGAGGAATCTTAAGGAAACTTCTCAGATTCCCTTGCAGCAAAACCAACCGCTGTACCACAGATAGGAGGTAAACAGTGCCCCTCTTTTTATAAGGCATTTTAAGCAGTCCCTTTCCAGCTAGAAACAGAAAATTTTCAGCATATACAGAAGGAAGAAAGCCTTTAAAGCTAGCTTTACAAAAGGACACATTGTTTTATAGAAATTACACCTTCTTGGTAGGTTGCCCTGGCCAGGGTCGGAGCAGCTGAGACTAGAAAAGAAGGCAGATAGGACAGTGAGAGGAGCCTCCATTGAATAGTTACAGTTCCCTAACCATTGTACCAAACACCAGGGACCCCAAAGCCTGTGATATACCTGAACTTTGGGAATCAAGGTATCACTTTTTCACCTCTGTCCGTAATTCTGCAGCCAATTGTGTCTTGACAAAGGAATTGATTAAAAATAATCTGTTCTCATTTGCCAAATGAAGAAGGGAAATGCTTGCCCTAGTATTCTAGAAAGGGAAGATGAATCCTAACAGCATTGCTTTTGTTATGTGCCTTAACTTAATTGCTGAACTTGAGAATGAAAACCCTACATATTCGTGCCCACCCCACTACTTACTGGCCCTGAGACCTTGGTCAAGTCACTCAGCACAGGTTTCTGTTTCTTCCTTGGGGGGAATCATTGCTTTCTGTTCTAATCCCAGGCTTGGGGATAGGGTAATGTAAAATATTATACAAGAAAGCTCCTTCAGAATTTGAGAAAAATCATACAATTGACAGGTGTTAGCCCAGAAATGTGTTATACTCTTGTCATCTGTGTGATGACTACCAAGTTCCGAAAACAGCATCTGCTCCAAAAACTGTTGCTAACAGACATTGATCATTTTTCTTTAGTAAATATTTATCAGGCACAAGTGTTTGTTGAGTGACCATATGTGTGAGTGAGTAAAGCATGCTCTGAAGGAGCGGGGCCAGTGGATGTCACAAGGCAAATGCTGACACAGTATTGCAGCGAGCCAGAGGAAAGAACCAATGCTTCTTCATGTCATCATCTGCAACTAAACTGTATCACTTTTGAAATCCCTTAGAGATGTTTCACCTGGCTCCTTTGCTCCAGCTCCAATGACTCTCCACGTTCTGGAATCTGTGGTAATGTGCAGTGACAGTAATTAAGTTATGAAAGGGAGGGAAATGCCTATCAGTTCAGTTCAGTCATTCAGTCATGTATGACTCTTTGCAACCCCATGAACTGCAGCACGTCAGGCTTCCCTGTTCATCACCAACTCCGGGAGTTTACTCAAACTCATGTCGCTTGAGTCAGTGATTCCATTCAACCATCTCATCCTCTGTCATCCCCTTCTCCTCCCGCTTTCAATCTTTCCCAGCATCAGGGTCTTTTCAAATGAGTCAGTACTTCACATCAGGTGGCCAAAGTATTGGAGTTTCAACTTCAACATCAGTCCTTCCAATGAATNAGGCAGGTCAGGTGGTCTGGTATTCCCATTTCTTGAAGAATTTTCCACAATATGCTCTTCTATAAACCAAAAGCCTCTAAACCTATACAGGACACTGCAAATGAAGAATAAAAAGAGAGGGCTGAGCAGGCTTTGCTATATTTGTTACTAAATGTTTTATGCTACTATAGATGGCATTACAATCTAAGCACCAGTTGCAACATGTGGGTTTTTTCCTCACACCAAGCAATTCTCCATTTTCTCCAGGCCAGAATACTGGAGTGAGTAGCCTTTCCCTTCTCCAGGGGATCTTCCCAATCTAGGTATTGAACCCAGGTCTCCCGTATTGCAGGCAGATTCTTTACCAACTGAGCCATAGGGGAAGCCCAAGAATACTAGAGTGGTATAACCTATCCCTTCTCCAGCAGATCTTCATGACCCAGGAATTGAACTGGGGTCTCCTGCATTGCCGGCAGATTCTTTACCAACTAAGCTATCAAGGGAAGCCCAATTCTCCAACAATTCAACTGAATTCTGACACTATCTGGAGATAGCATCAGCCCATAGGTTAAGGGTTCAGTACTTCAAGGCTGCCTCCCACCCTCAACACTTCAGATGTCAATCAAAGTCCAGGTTGCCACCTGGACTTCTTACCAAGCACCTATAGATTGGAAATTCCAATAATTCCCCTCATGTAGTTCAATTTATTCACCAAAACTTCTTGTAGAACTCAGAAGCATATTTTGCTTACTAGATTGCCAGTGTATTATANTCAGATGTCAATCAAAGTCCAGGTTGCCACCTGGACTTCTTACCAAGCACCTATAGATTGGAAATTCCAATAATTCCCCTCATGTAGTTCAATTTATTCACCAAAACTTCTTGTAGAACTCAGAAGCATATTTTGCTTACTAGATTGCCAGTGTATTATAGAAAGTGAAAGTGAAGTCGCTCAGTCGTGTCCGACTCTTTGTGACCCCATGGACTGTAGCCCACCAGGCTCCTGTGTCCTTGGGATTTTCTAGGCAATAGTACTGGAGTGGATTGCTATCTCCTTCTCCAGGGGATCTTCCCAACCCAGGTATTGAACCCGGATCTCCTGCATTGTAGACAGACGCTTTACAGTCTGAGCCACCAGGAAGGTATATTACAGAAGGATAAATAAAACTCAGAAACAGCTAAATGGAAGATGTGCATAGAGTAAGGTGTGGGGAAAGGACTGCGAGCATCCATGCCCTCTTTGGACATGCTGCTCTCCCTATTTCTCCATGTGCTCTCCAACCTGGAAACTTTCCAAACACTCTCCTTTGGGGTTTTCTGATGGCTTCATCATACAGGCATGATTTCAACCTCTGACTCCTCTCTTCCCTACTGGTCAGGAGGCTGGGACTGAAAGTTACATTCCTCTAATCACATGATTGGTTCTCAAATAACAACAAGCTCCTATCCTTAGTTGAGGGTCCCAAAGTCACCTCACTGGCATTACAATGCCTTATTGTCATTACATCTTTTTGGCTCTTCTCACTTAGGAAATTCCAGGGGTTTTAGGAGCTCTGTGCCAGGAACAAAGACCAAATACATAGTTCTTATTATAAATCACAATATCATAGATATCTTTTTTAAAAATTATTTTCTATGTATTTGTTGTTTCTATTTTCTAGAAAGAGTTGACAGATCAACTACCTTCACTGCTTCTGCCTTATAATCTCCCAAGTGTTCTGCTACTTTGTAAAATATAGTTTCCACTCTGATAGCTGTGGCCAAGGGCAGGAATGTCCTCGCCTAACCCTACACTTTAGATAATCCTTTAACATTGATGACCATTTCCTCCTAGAAACACTCTCTTCTTGGAGATTCTGTGACACTGTACTCTGACAAATCTGGCCCTGCTTTTCCATTTTCTTTTTAAGTTCTTTCTTTGTTCATTCCTTAAATTAATATTCTTCAATATTTTTATCCTAAGTCCACTCCTGTAGAATTTACATTGACAATTTTTTCTGCATTCATTACTTCAAATACTATTTTAAAACCAAATAACTAGATGTAAACCTAGACCCACAGCAATTAACTGTGTATTTCTGCCTCATTCTTTCTCAGGTTCAGAAACCTTGTCAGAGACTATTGATGTTTACCAATATCTGAATTCACCTCTTCTTTATGGGCACAGGCCTAAAACGTATTTTGCAGCCACCTTTGTAGTTCAGAGTGATTATGTCATGGGTTGCAAACAGTAGAAATAAGAAGATTTGATATTCTCCACTTCTAGGGTTAGCCCATAAAACCCTCATGTGCAAAACTTATTCTGCCAGGTAAATGAAAGAATGTCAGTTATCTAGACAGAAGACCTAGATAGAGTCCGAATTATTTTATGGAGCAGATTACATCTCACCCCTCCAACCCACATTGTACTTTTGAATGAGAAACAAAATTACATTGTGTTAAACTAGTAAGAGGTTGTCTGTTTCAGCAGCTAACATTATCTACCTAAACTCATATAGACCCATTTACCTAACTGCTTCCACAGCTTTGCCAAACCCAACCAGACACAAAGCACTATCTTCTCTCTCTCCCCGTCACCATCTAACCTCCTTCTTCAGCTCTGATCTCTTACTGAATATCTCATTGGCTTAATTATCTCAAAGGGAAATTTGCCAATCCTGGGCCCTTCCTCCTAATCAGGCAGGGCCAGCCACCAGTGATCTCTAGAATCAAATCGCCTTTCTCTATGCCCACTGATGCTACTTGCATGCCAGGTGTCATCATCTGGCTGGATTACTGACATGGCCTCCTACTTGCTTCCCTTCCTTATATCCTTGCCTTTCTCCAGCCCATTCTCCACAGTGCAACCCGACTGATCTTGGAAAACTACAAATAACTCCTCCATTATTCTGAAGATAGAGCCCAACTACCCTCCCATGGCTTAAAAGGCCCTATAGTATCTGTTCTTTGCATATCTCCTTAGGCCCATTGTGTATGGTATTCAGTCCTCTACCAAGCTGTACATCTTCCTGTTCCTTGAACGAGTTATGCACTCTATCTGCTACTGCTTATGACTAATGAGCTCAGTGATGGCAGTGATACCATCTAACTTGTATGCTGTGTTATTTCCAGATTGTTTGGTATAAATTAGCACCCAAGTGTTGATGAGTTTCTGACACTGATTTGACCACAGACAAAACCTATGTAAATATCCTATATAAAGACCAATATTAGAGTCTCAGCCACATTAATATCCATATACAGAACACCAAAAGCTTGAAATGGTAATCATATTCATTGGGAGGGAAAGTAGGTAGCTATAACAAAGAGACGCATAAGGAGAGTAGCTTAAGGAACAAAAACATTTATTTCCCACTCATATAATAGTTCTGACGTCCGTGGTCCAGTTTGCCTGGGCAGTTTTCCTCTGTATGGGCATTTGGGGACCCAAGTACCTCCCCTCACAGTGTTCCTTCACTCTTGGGGATAGTTTCACTATCCACAGGGATCACCATGGGTTCAAGCCAGTGGGAAATGAGAAGAGAATACGGGAGAGAAGGTACATAGAGAAGGAAAGAACTTACAGGGTGTAACAGGAAGGATTCCACCATAAAAAAAGAACCAGTAAGATACTATATATCAAGAGATTTATTGCAAGGAACCTGTCTATGAGATTATGTGGGCTGGCTAGGCAAGTCTAAAATCCATAACACAGTCTCCCCACAAGGGTGGGCTGGAAATTCGCAGGCAGAAACTGCAGTTTCAGTTCCCAGGTAGAATTTCTTCTTCCTCAGGGAAATCTCAATTCTTCTTACAGCCTTTCAACTGATTGGATCAGCCCCATCTTGAGGATACTCTCTTTTAAGGTTAACTCAGATAGCAATCACATCTACAAAACAGCTTCACAGCAACACCTAGATTAGTATCGCTAACTGGGGGCTATAGCCGAGCCAGGTTGACACATAGAACTGACAGCATTTCAGAAGAAAGGACAACAGAAAAGAGAAGGAGACAGAGAAGAGAAGAGCACGTAAAGGAGTATCATCCATTGCCTTGGGTCCCAGGTGAAGCAGGCAAATTCACTTCAAGTCACATTCCATGATGAGATCTTAGGCATGGGGCTGCACTTAACTGAAAGGAAGTCTGGGAAATATAGTCCAGCCATGTGCTCACTATAAAAGCAAAACGCACTTTTAGTGGATAATTAGTAATCTCCACCACAGCAATGATCAATTTTGAGAAAGTATGTGTCAATACTTTGGCTGTCCATGTTTGTTTCTGGTGCATCAGAACTTGGAATGCGTTTTACTCCTTCCAAATAAAGTCTTACTAATATCTAGGAATCTGAAAGCACTGCTGATATAGATCAGCTAATGTACACAGCAGATCACACCAGCTTATCTCCTGGGCATTGCTTGCCCAGCTGCTCTTTTTACAGTAATGATATAGGTTTGTGATCAAACTTTGGTAATTGCTTCAGCAAGCTTCCATCATTTATAATCTTGCTAAATCAGAGTCAGTATAATATCACTGATATTCCACCACTAACATTAGATTAAAACTATTAGGAACTTGTGATTCTAGCAATTAGCTAACTAAGAGAGTATAATATACTAAAATATTTTGGTTATTTTCACCAAAGAGATTTGACCATGTAAGAGCAAGCTTCCTGCTTTTGGTGTGCATCCAAGTATGTGATACAGTGCCAGGACTAGTAATGGGAGAAAGACACGTTTCTGTCCTCTTAGCAGCTTTATTTAATTTTATTCATTTGCTCTTTTTGAATCTGTAGAAATGCCCAGAAAAAGAAATTTTCTGCTGGCATCTCTCAGTTTGTTTCTTCCTCATTCTCATTCTTCATAAAATCTGTTGGTAAGCAAGGAAGAAAGAAGCAGGAAACAGCCTTCAATGGCATTGCTTTGCCCTCCCTCCACATTCCTCCACATTCCCAACATTGCTAAGATTAAGAGGCTTAAGGGATCCCATGCTAGTGAGATACCCTATTGGTGCACTCTTATCATGACAGGGTCCCTAAAACATTATGTGTATGTGCAGACTGTAGTTACTATTCTAATGCATGTCCCAGGGCAAAAATGAGGCGAAGTTAATGAGGAATCCAAATAGGATTTGGTGACTGTTTTCCAAAAATTTGCAGTAAACAACATCATGGATGAGGGCAGAACAAAATTCAGGCTTGTCCCTTATGCAAAGAACCTTGGGCTTTCATGAACATGCTCTCCTCCTCCGCTCCAGGTCTTTCTCTAGATTTGTCTGACAATATTATTGAAGCCAGCTGGCAAGAAGGAAAGCTGGAATGAGGCTAGATAAGAAAGTTAATAAAACAAAGTCATCTATTCTAGGGAGAATAAACAATTGATACCACAATTTTGAGCTGTAAAATTATGTTTCCCACTGTCACTGGGGATTCAAGCTTTCCTAAACTGCTTGCATTGCAAGTCAGGAACTGTGTAAAGCACTTTATTTATCAGTAGATTTACTTCTGCAAAAAGCTAATTCTGTGAGGTAAATATGATTAGCTCCAATTTTCAAATAAGGAAATCAGTGTTTAGAGAAGTTGATGAATTTGTCTAAGAGCAAAGTTGCTAGGATGTAGCAGACACACTACCATGTCTGTGCTTTTTCTAACATACACACACACACACAAAAGATCCTGAGCTATATGGAAAAGTCTATAGAAGATTTAAATATTCCCACTCATTAAAGGTGTGAGAAACAAAGACTGAATTGTTAAAGATTTTAATAACAAGGAGACTGATTGCAGAACACAATTTCTAAAGGTCCTGAAACTACTTGGCTAGATTAAGTTGAAAGCTAGTATGGGGAGTGAGAATGGGTGTAGGCCAAAGAAAAGAGGAAGAAGAAAGAGAACCAGATGTTCTATTTTATCTATTGGCTACTGAAATGTTGCCGGAAAGTAGTCTTAACTAGAATCAAAACTAAATTCCAACACATGCTCAGAATCAGTAGGTCTTAAATTACAATCATGTGAGACCGAAGATACTAAAAATGAAATTTTATTTGTGTATAGTGCTTTTATCCCCTCATATTAAATATGTCCTTTATTATCACAAAATAATAACTTTCACTTTCTAAATAACTTCAGTCTCTATTCTAGTTGTCTTTCAAATTTTATCTCATGTGGTATCTCATCCATAATGACGGTTTCTAATTTCCAAAGACAGTACTTTGTTTCTGTCTCTATTAACATATTTTTGCCCATAATGGAACTCTTTTTAATAAATATGCAAGTAGCATCTTACTTGTTACCCTGTGTACCAGGGGAAGATACTGAGTCATAGTTTGTGTTAGAAAAGAGAGATGGGAAGGAAAAGGGAGAGAGAAAAAAATAAAATAGAAAGAAAGAATATTGATTAGTTTCCTTGAGGACAGTCATAGAGGAGAGTGACAGCATCATCACTAAACATTAATTGAGCACTTACTACGAGCCAGGCTTTCCTCTCCATATCATTATCATTATTCTTCTCATCCGAATAGATGAGCACACTGAGAAACAGATGACATAATAAGCCCAAAGTCACAAGAAATGGTATAGCCATCATTTAGACCTTAGTAATACAAGTCTAGATTCCACATTTAACCAATGTTCTCTGATGTCTTCCAAAGAACAAGATAACCACAGTGTTCCATGGGAAAGGAAAACTCTGTTCCAAATGCCAGAGGACCAGAATGGAAGGAATATCCCACCCAGGCGGGAGAAGTGAAGGTGTGTGGGTGGGACTGGGGAGTAGGTGGCAAAGGGTGTTTAGAGAAGAGGTGACATTGGGTTTCACCTTGGATGGTGGGAAGGGATTTTCCACATAAGCGTTCGACTGGGGATTGGGGATGTTAAGGAAGCAAAGACAAGTCCAGGCAAAGATAAACATTTGTCCCAAATTGATATCTGAAAGTACATGGTATATTCTGTAAGTGCAGAAGGTAGTAAGGGGGGTCAGGGAAGTCTATAGCAGGGTTAGAGACTCAAGGTGAGTGGTAAACTGACTGAAAAATATTTTTAATTTTCATTCAACCACTGGGTATTGAACATCTAGTACATGCAGCACATAGCCGTGACTACAAGAGGCAAAAACTCTTTATGGAGCTTCCATCCTAGAGAAGGGCGAGAGGCAAGAAATGCATATATAATGTAGCATAGGATGATAAGTGCTCAGAGGGAAAACAAACCAATATAAGGAGACACAGAGTCAGGAAGTGAGTGCTACTTGAAACAGGCTAGTAAGNATGCTAGTGAGATACCCTATTGGTGCACTCTTATCATGACAGGGTCCCTAAAACATTATGTGTATGTGCAGACTGTAGTTACTATTCTAATGCATGTCCCAGGGCAAAAATGAGGCGAAGTTAATGAGGAATCCAAATAGGATTTGGTGACTGTTTTCCAAAAATTTGCAGTAAACAACATCATGGATGAGGGCAGAACAAAATTCAGGCTTGTCCCTTATGCAAAGAACCTTGGGCTTTCATGAACATGCTCTCCTCCTCCGCTCCAGGTCTTTCTCTAGATTTGTCTGACAATATTATTGAAGCCAGCTGGCAAGAAGGAAAGCTGGAATGAGGCTAGATAAGAAAGTTAATAAAACAAAGTCATCTATTCTAGGGAGAATAAACAATTGATACCACAATTTTGAGCTGTAAAATTATGTTTCCCACTGTCACTGGGGATTCAAGCTTTCCTAAACTGCTTGCATTGCAAGTCAGGAACTGTGTAAAGCACTTTATTTATCAGTAGATTTACTTCTGCAAAAAGCTAATTCTGTGAGGTAAATATGATTAGCTCCAATTTTCAAATAAGGAAATCAGTGTTTAGAGAAGTTGATGAATTTGTCTAAGAGCAAAGTTGCTAGGATGTAGCAGACACACTACCATGTCTGTGCTTTTTCTAACATACACACACACACACAAAAGATCCTGAGCTATATGGAAAAGTCTATAGAAGATTTAAATATTCCCACTCATTAAAGGTGTGAGAAACAAAGACTGAATTGTTAAAGATTTTAATAACAAGGAGACTGATTGCAGAACACAATTTCTAAAGGTCCTGAAACTACTTGGCTAGATTAAGTTGAAAGCTAGTATGGGGAGTGAGAATGGGTGTAGGCCAAAGAAAAGAGGAAGAAGAAAGAGAACCAGATGTTCTATTTTATCTATTGGCTACTGAAATGTTGCCGGAAAGTAGTCTTAACTAGAATCAAAACTAAATTCCAACACATGCTCAGAATCAGTAGGTCTTAAATTACAATCATGTGAGACCGAAGATACTAAAAATGAAATTTTATTTGTGTATAGTGCTTTTATCCCCTCATATTAAATATGTCCTTTATTATCACAAAATAATAACTTTCACTTTCTAAATAACTTCAGTCTCTATTCTAGTTGTCTTTCAAATTTTATCTCATGTGGTATCTCATCCATAATGACGGTTTCTAATTTCCAAAGACAGTACTTTGTTTCTGTCTCTATTAACATATTTTTGCCCATAATGGAACTCTTTTTAATAAATATGCAAGTAGCATCTTACTTGTTACCCTGTGTACCAGGGGAAGATACTGAGTCATAGTTTGTGTTAGAAAAGAGAGATGGGAAGGAAAAGGGAGAGAGAAAAAAATAAAATAGAAAGAAAGAATATTGATTAGTTTCCTTGAGGACAGTCATAGAGGAGAGTGACAGCATCATCACTAAACATTAATTGAGCACTTACTACGAGCCAGGCTTTCCTCTCCATATCATTATCATTATTCTTCTCATCCGAATAGATGAGCACACTGAGAAACAGATGACATAATAAGCCCAAAGTCACAAGAAATGGTATAGCCATCATTTAGACCTTAGTAATACAAGTCTAGATTCCACATTTAACCAATGTTCTCTGATGTCTTCCAAAGAACAAGATAACCACAGTGTTCCATGGGAAAGGAAAACTCTGTTCCAAATGCCAGAGGACCAGAATGGAAGGAATATCCCACCCAGGCGGGAGAAGTGAAGGTGTGTGGGTGGGACTGGGGAGCAGGTGGCAAAGGGTGTTTAGAGAAGAGGTGACATTGGGTTTCACCTTGGATGGTGGGAAGGGATTTTCCACATAAGCGTTCGACTGGGGATTGGGGATGTTAAGGAAGCAAAGACAAGTCCAGGCAAAGATAAACATTTGTCCCAAATTGATATCTGAAAGTACATGGTATATTCTGTAAGTGCAGAAGGTAGTAAGGGGGGTCAGGGCAGTCTATAGCAGGGTTAGAGACTCAAGGTGAGTGGTAAACTGACTGAAAAATATTTTTAATTTTCATTCAACCACTGGGTATTGAACATCTAGTACATGCAGCACATAGCCGTGACTACAAGAGGCAAAAACTCTTTATGGAGCTTCCATCCTAGAGAAGGGCGAGAGGCAAGAAATGCATACATAATGTAGCATAGGATGATAAGTGCTCAGAGGGAAAACAAACCAATATAAGGAGACACAGGGTCAGGAGGTGAGTGCTACTTGAAACAGGCTAGTAAGGGAAGACGTTTCTGATAAGGCATTTATTTACACAGAAACTTAAAGGAGGGAAGACTTGCTCTCACAAGCAGGAAGAGTTCCTGACATATTATCAGTAGGGATGCAACTTGATCAGATTTCCATTTCTGAGAGTTAGTTTTAGCTGATGGTTTAGTGCTAGGAGTGGCAATTACAACTCATGAGAAGTAGAAGACCACTTAGAAAAATATTGTAATAATCCAAATGATAAAATATGATAAACTCAATTACAGCAGCAGCATTGGGTATATAATTTTAAAATAAGAATGAGCTCAGAAGGGGACCTAGAATGCTGAGAAAAATCTCTTTCTAGTAACTTGGACCAGAGGTAATTGTAGACATGCTAAAAGCCAGAGGATATTGGGAAGATGACAAAGAGAAAACCAGAGAGTTATTTATTGCTCATTCTACAGCATTCATGGAAATTGGTGTGAATAGCTGAAAAGAGAATGTGGACCATTTTCTCACTTCCAAAAACAAGTGCTACAAGAGAGGAGGAAGAAAACCTTGAAGTAGACTTAGCTTGGAACCGTGATAATATCCAATGTCTGTATCATCATGGAAGAAAATAGGAGATAATAGATTCTGACTGTTCCTAATTCCTTCCACCTCCCACAGACATTAGCCCACCCATGCTTGCTGGATTCCCCACCAGCATGCATATGTTCTGCCCATGAGGGTCACTGGTCCTGCAAGACAGGAAAGGGTGGGCACCCTGCAGTGGGGAAGAGACAGAAGTGGAGGTGTAGGCAGGCAGGAGAAAGGGTCTTGCCCATTTCCGAGCTGATTTCATTGGCCTCACTGTTAGAGAATTAAAAGAACAAAAAGTAAACAACTTACTTATAACAAAAACAAACACCAAAGACCATCATTGAGATGGGCAACAAGGGGCTTCAGGACAAGGCCCAGCCTGAAAGCTGAGCTAGCATGAATCTTCTTTCCTCCTCCTTCCCTAAACTTCACAAGACTGGTCCTGGCAAGGATGTAAGGAGAGCAGTCCACAGAAAGCTACCATATAGCCCTGCAGGAGTATGAAACAAATATGTTTCTTACTACATGTGCCTTCAAGTACAAAGACTGCTGGCATACAGGGAGATGGGCCAAGATGGTGGAGCAGAAAGACCCTGGGCTCAACAGCTCTCACAATTACACCAAAGTCACAACTGTCTGCAGAACAACCTTCGATGAAGAAGATGGGAACCTAGCAGGAAAGATCTTCTACAACTAAAGACAAAGAAGGAACCACCTCGAAGGAACTCCCTCAGGTGAGGAGAGTAGAAGAGGGAGATGCACTATATAATCGAATCTTATGCCCCTCAGGGTGGGCGACCCACAAACGGGAGAACAATTACAGTTCAGAAATTCTCCCACATGAATGGGAGCTCTGAGTGCACAGCGGCCTTCTCAGCCTAGGGGTCCTGTGCCAGGAAGATGAGCCTCCAGAGTACTGTCTTTGAAGGCCAGTGAGTCCTAATTTCTGGAGCCCTGGAGATAGAGACTTCACTTTTAAAGGGCACAAACAAAACTTGATGCAAATGTAGACGCAGGACAAAAGCAGCCATTTGATAGAAGCCTGGGCCAGACCTACCTGTTGGTCATGGAGGGTCTCCAGCGGAGGTAAGGGTGGCCTCAGCTCACCCTGAGGATAGAGACACTGGAGGCAGCCACACATGGGTGCTTTGTAGTACCAGCAACGCCATCGCAGGTTCACCAGGACTCAGCCTGTGGGCCCAGAGCTGGGACATCTCAGGCCAAGTAACTAACTGGACAGGAACACAGGCCCACCCCCCGGCAAAGAGGCTGCACACCTCTAGTGCAGGCCTGCACACCAGTGGCCCAGGATCCACCTCAGCCCACTTATAGGTAGGCATGGGCCCTTCTACCAGGAAACCTGCCCTGCACAAGTCCCTAGACACAACCTCATCTACCACGGGGCAGACAACAGATACAAGGAAACCACAATCACATAGCAGGCCAGACCCTACCTGGGACCAGTTGGTCCCTGACCCTTCTCACTAGAAGCCAACGCAAGCTTCAGGACACCCCAGATTACATACCCAACTGTGTCACTCCCCTCAGTAATCTGACATGAGCTATGAGATCCCTTCCCTGGTGGCTCAGACAGTAAAGAATCTGTCTGCAATGCTGGAGAACCAAGCTCAATTCCTGGGCTGAGAAGATCCCCTGGAGGAAGAAATGGCAGCCCACCCCAGTATTCTTGCCTGGAGAATTCCATGGACAGAGGTGCCCGGCAAGCTACAATAGATGGTGTCACAAAGAGTTTGATACAACTCAGCAACTAAACACATGGGATCCCTGCACCCTGAAACAGGACTTGGCTCTGCCTGCCGGTAGTCCAGCACCAGCCCCAGGACCTGGCTTCACCCACAATAGCCCCAGAGTTTTCTGGACCCTGACTCTGCTCACCAGTGAGCCAGCCCAAGCCCCAGAGAACCCTAGGGTTCTGCAGCCAGCCACCTCATAACAGGTCCAGTAGCTGCACAAGTTTGGTTGCAAAGCCTGGCAACCAACCAAACTAGGGGCCCACTATGCCTCCAGACCACCTGCATGGTCAGCCTATCATGACAGAAGGACCCATGCAGCCCTTTAAGAAGGAATCCTTAGAGAATATAACTTGGGTGAACACAATAGGGTGCACTGCTGGGGTGTGTAGAACATCCCCTACAGAGGGCCACTTCTCCAGGGTCGAGAAACATAACTAATCTACCATAAACATACGAATAGCAACTACAGATAAAATGAGGCAGCAGAGGAACATGCTCCTGATGAAGCAGCATGATAAAATCCTAAAGAAATCTAAGAGGGATAGGCAATCTAACCAAGAAAAAGTTCAGACTAAAGACGGTAAAGATGATTTAGAAACTCAGTAGAGGCTTACCCTTGTGGTACAGTGGATAGGAATCCACCTGCCAATGCAGGGGACCCCAGTTCAATCCCTGGTCTAGGAAGATCCCACATGCCACAGAGCAGCTAAGCCCGTGTGCCACGACTATGGAGCCTGCCTCCTGCAACCACTGAAGCCTGTGTGCCTAGAGATCATGCTCCACAACAGAAGCCACCGCAATGAGAAGCCTGTGCCCTGCAACAAAGAAGAGCAGCCCTCACCTGCCACAACTAGAGAAACCCCATGCAAAAGCAAAGAAGACCCAGCACAGCCAAAAGACAAAAAGAAAAAGAAAAAAATCTGAGGAGAAGAAATTCAAAGGAAGAATACAATAACTGAGAGAATAGAAAAAGGGCCACCACTAGAAACAAGAAAATCATGAAATGAAAAACTCACTGGTAAAGACAACGTAAAAGAAAGATGGGAAATTATCCACACACAAAACTGGTAGGGGGTTAAAAGACGAAAGCAGTAATACCATCTATACCCACAAGACATAGAACAATTCAATATAAAATATATCAAGGCTGAGAGCATGAAGTCAGACTTACTTTTTAGACACCATGGTCTGTGACTAAGTCTTGTTTCCTACAGTGTCCTTGCCACATTGTTAGAGCTTGGCACCATATAGAGTTCAATAAATGCTTGTTAAGTGGGGAAGCTGATTTAAGGGCCCCGGAGAGCTGTTTTGTCGCCTCTAGTGGCCGTTTTGGCAGCTGGAGATGCATTTAGGGGCTGGAGATACCTTCAGTGTGTGAGTTGTTTTTGATTCTGGAGAGCTAAGAGGAAGTGGAGTAGGGCAGAGAGGGAGAAGCTGGCTGCTTGTCAGCCTGACAAGTAGAGCAAAAAAGAAGCTTCCAAAATTTTCCTTGAGCATATTCAGCCCAGGCGCTCCAGGGAAGAAAGATGTCTGGCAGGAGCCTACAATCATGAGACAAACATCATACACATGCTCAACTTCTACACATTCACACATTTCTACTGCACAGCAGAGAGGGAGAGGGAGCAGGAATGGAGAGGTAGAGAGGAGCAGCGGCTGCGCGGCACTGGAGCGGTGAGTGGCCTAGAGGAGACACCCTACATCCAAGGTAAGGAGCAGCGGCTGCGCTTTGCTAGATAGCTGGGAAGAGATACCCCAAGTCCAAGGTAGAAGAAACCCCAGTAAAATATTAGGTGTGAGAGAGGGCATCAGAGGGCAGACAGACTGAAACCACAATCACAAAAGACTAACCAATCTAATGACATGGTCCACAGCCTTGTCTAACTCAATGAAACTAAGCCATGCCATGCAGGGCCACCCAAGACGGACTGGGTCACAGTGGAGAGTTCTGATAAAATGTGGTCCACTGGAGAAGGGAATGGCAAAATACTTCAGTATTCTTTCCTTTAGAACCCCATGAGCAGTATGGAAAAGGCAAAAAGATAGGACACTGAAAGATGATCTCCCCAGGTCATTAGGTGTCCTATATGCTACCAAGGAAGAAGGAAAAATAACTCCAGAAAGAATGAAGAGATGGAACCAAAGCAAAAACAACACCTAGTTGTGGATGTGACTGGTGATAGAAGCAGGGTTGGATGCTATAAAGACCAATATTGTACAGGAACCTGGAATGTTAGGTCCATGAATCAAGGCAAATTGGATGTGGTCAAACAGATGACAAGAGTGAACATCGACATTCTAGGAATCAGCGAACTAAAATGGACTGGAATGGGTGAATTTAACTCAGATGACCATTATATCTACTACTGTGGGTAGGAATCCCTTAGAAGAAATGGAGTAGCCATAATAGTCAACAAAAGAGTCCAAAATGCAGTACTTGGATGCAATCTCAAAAACGACGGAATGATCTCTGTTCATTTCCAAGGCAAACCATTTAATATGACAGTAATCCAAGTCTATGCCCCAACCAATTACACTGAAGAATCTGAAGTTGAATGGTTCTATGAAGATCTGCAAGACCTTCTAGAACTAACATCCACAAAAGATGTCCTTTTCATTATAGGGGACTGGAATGCAAAAGTAGGAAGTCAAGAAACACCTGGAGTAACAGGCAAATTTGGCTTTGGAGTACAGAATGAAGGAGGGCGAAGGCTAATAGCGTTTTGCCAAGAGAACACACTGGTCAGAGCAAACACCCTCTTCCAGCGATTCAAGAGAAGACTCTACATATGGACATCACCAGATGGTCGACACTGAAATCAGACTGATTATATACTTTGCAGCCAAAGATGGAGAAGCAGCAAAAAAAAAGACCAGGAGCTGACTGTGGCTCAGATCATGAGCTCCTTATTGCCAAATTCAGACTGAAATTGAAGAAAATGGAGAAAACCACTAGACATTCAAGTATGACCTAAATCAAATCCCTTATGACTATACAGTGGAAGTGAGAAATATATTTAAGGGACTAGATCTGATAGACAGAGTGCCTGATGAACTATGGATGGAGGTTCATGACACTGTACAGGAGACAGAGATCAAGATCATCCCCAAGAAAAAGAAATGCAAAAAAGCAAAATGGCTGTCTGGGGAGGCCTTACAAATAGCTGTGAAAAGAAGGGAAGCAGAAAGCAAAGGAGAAAAGGAAAGATATAAGCATCTTCAGGCAGAGTTCCAAAGAATAATAAGGAGAGATAAGAAAGCCTGCCTCAGAGATCAATGCAAAGAAATAGAGGAAAACAATAGAATGGTGAAGACTAGAGATCTCTTCCAGAGAAGGCAATGGCGGCAGCAGCAGAGATCTCTTCAAGAAAATTAGAGATATCAAGGGAACATTTCATGCAAAGATGGGCTCAATAAAGGACAAAAATGGCATGGACCTAACAGAAGCAGAAGATATTAAGAGATGGCAAGAATACACAGAAAAACTGTACAAAAAGATCTTCATGACCCAGATAATCACGATGGTAGGATCACTCACCTACAGCCAGACATCCTGGAATGTGACGTCAAGTGGGCTTGAGGAAGCATCACTACAAACAAAGCTAGTGGAAGCGATAGAATTCTAGTTGAGCTATTTCAAATACTGAAAGATGATGCTGTGAAAGTGCTGCACTCAAAATGCCAGCAAATTTGGAAAACTCAGCAGGAGCCACAGGAATGGAAAAGGTCAGTTTTCATTCCAATCCCAAAGAAAGGCAATGCCAAAGCATGCTCAGACTACCACACAATTGCACTCATCTCACACTCTAGTAAAGTAATGCTCAAAATTCTCCAAGCCAGGCCTCAGCAACACACGAACCGTGAACTCCCAGATGTTCAAGCTGGTTTTAGAAAAGGCAGACGAACCAGAGATCAAATTGCCAACATCTACTGGATCATCAAAAAGGCAAAAGAGTTCCATAAAAACATCTATTTCTGCTTTATTGAGTATGCCAAAGCTTTTGACTGTGTGGATCACAAGAAAGTGGAAAATTCTGAAAGAGATGGGAATCCCAGACCACCTGACCTGCCTCTTGAGAAATCTGTATGCAGGTCAGGAAGCAACAGTCAGAACTGCACATGGAACAACAGACTGGTTCCAAATAGGAAAAGGAGTACATCAAGGCTGTATATTGTCACCCTGCTTATTTAACTTATATGCAGAGTACATCATGAGAAATGCTGGGCTGGATGAAGCACAAGCTGGAATCAAGTTTGCCAGGAGAAATATCAATCACCTCAGATATGCAGATGACACCACCCTTATGGCAGAAAGTAAAGAGGAATTAAAGAGCCTCTTGATGAAAGTGAAAGAGGAGAATGGAAAAGTTGGCTTAAAGCTCAACATTCAGAAAATTAAGATCATGGCATCTGGTCCCATCACTTCATGGCAAATAGATGGGGAAACAGCGGAAACAGTGTCAGACTTTATTTTGGGGAGCTCCAAAATCACTGCAGATGGTGACTGCAGCCATGAAATTAAAAGACACTTACTCCTTGGAAGGAAAGTTATGACCAGCCTAGATAGCATATTCAAAAGCAGAGACATTACTTTGCCAATAAAGGTCCTTCTCGTCAAGGCTATGGTTTTTCCAGTAGTCATGTATGGATGTGAGAGTTGGGCTACAAAGAAAGCTGAGCACTGAAGAACTGAAGCTTTTGAACTGTGGTGTTGGAGAAGACCTTGAGAGTCCCTTGGACTTCAAGGAGATCCAAACAGTCTGTCCTAAAGGAGATCGGTCCTGAGTGTTCATTGGAAGGACTGATGTTGAAGCTGAAATTCCAATACTTTGGTCACCTGATGAGAAGAACTGACTCATTTGAAAAGACCCTGATGCTGGGAAAGATTGAGGGCAGGAGGACAAGGGGATGACAGAGGACGAGATGGCTGCATACCATCTCTGATTCAATGGAGAGGAGTTTGAGTAAACTCCAGGAGTTGGTGATGGACAGAGAGGCCTGGCATGTTGCGGTCCAAGGTGTTGGAAGAGTCAGACATGACTGAGCAACTGAACTGAACTGAACTAAGGAATGGCTAGAAGAGATGAGAGACGGAGAGGGGAAGGAGAGGGGGGAGGCAGTTAGGGGAGAGATAGAGCATACAAATGAATAAATTAGAAATAACCACATAGGTTTCCATGAAGTAAGTATCTCCAAGTGGGAGGTATGAGTCCCCTTTTCCCTTGGCCACATTCAAATACTTAACTTTTTGTATGCAAGGCATTATAAACCCAAGTTCTTTTTCTGATATTCAGTTACAGAAACAGAAATCTGTTGCAAAGCTCCATGGGACCCGTTAGAAACAGTATGTCGATCTCCACCATGACAACTTCCTAAGGGATTTGCAAAAGTTGTTTAATGCTTCATAATTTTTACCTCCTGTGCTGGGCTTAGTATCTACCCATGTCATTAATAATGTGTGACATGGTTATAGAGACCTGTTCCTGATGAATTGACTCAGGAAGCTTTTCTAGTCAGAGTATAGGTGCTACCATTTTGAATAAGAAGTAAATTTGTCAACTTATTAATGTGATAAAAGTCATGTGTATGAAGACATGGTTTGTAGTCAGATCTGTATCTCTGAACATATCAGATTTAGCCAGGACTTTCTAATTTTGGAGAAATTTCTCCAATTTATTTCCCTCTCCAATTAGTAAGTCTCAAATTTTCACTTCAGCTTGATAAACTATCTCCTTCACCCAGTCTGTCCTCCTCATCCCTTACTCCAGCTCCTAGACCATTTTCCCCTTACTGGATACTTGAATGTTCTAGAATCTCTGTCCATGCTGTTCCTCCAGTGTAGAGAGTCCTACCTCCCACCTTTTACTTTCATGGAAATCATATTCTTCCTTCAAGACTGTGCTCCAATAGCCCCTCCTGTAAATGTCTGTCTTAAGCTGGCCACCTTCTAGATTCGCCTACTTGTCTAATTATACCTCATGTTATAGTTAACTTATTGCTGTATGAGATAACAGAAATGGAAAGGACTTTGAACTATATATAAATTATAGTCATCTCCAGGCAACCATATGAAATATCCTAAGAGCCACCCACGTGAGCTCTGTCAACTAATAAAACCATAAGAGCTAATGATAAGTTGTCTTAGAACAGTTTTCTGGGTTTTTGTTAAGCAGCAATGGAAAACCAAAACTCAGCCAAAGTATTCCAGATGATACAAAGATCTAGAAGCTGTGAACAAATGTCTTTTACACATGTGTCTTCTGCAGAAACGTGTTGGGGTAGCATAGTGGAGAGAGGGCCAGGGCCACTCCAAGGGCCTGTACTGATGTAACAGGAGAGATGGTGTTGCTGAGGCTTGAGACACACACAGAAACCTCACGGTGGCAATACACTGGGACTAAACATGCTTGAGGGTTCTCCCTAGTATCACCTAAGGATCTGGGAGCTTTAAGGGCTCCCCAAAAATCTCATTGAATCACTTCTCATACATTCAATAAAAACTTAAGGAGAAGTTTTTCAGGAGAGAGAAGAAGACAATAAATGATGGAATGAATACGATGTAAACAGACAGGGACTCAGTCATCCATACGGGTTGTCCTTATTGGTGCCCTTCTCTCTGGTCCCAGCACTACTGTGCTGTGTCTGGCCTGTCATTGTCCCTTAAGCGCTGCTCTCCCCCATATAGGAACAGAGAGTCAGTCCCGCATTACTGCTCTGATGGCCTCAGCATTCAGCATCCAGTGCCATAGCCCATGCCTGGCTGTCACTCAAGTTGGATGTGGGGCTGCCATTCATGGAACCCCCCAGGCTCAGTATTTCCCCATTTTCTGATGGCAACTTTCTATCTCTTAGGTCTGTCCATTTCTGTCTTATCTAACCCACAAGTCCATGCACCTCTGGGAAAACCAGGCTAATCATCTTGATGACCTCAAAACCTTTCAACTGTTCACTCCAGCCAGCAGACTGAGGGTAGGGTGGGGGTAGGGAACAGGAGACAGGGACAGAGCTTAGCCTCCAGGGACCAAGGTGTCTCCTTCCTGAGATGGGGAGTGAGAGGAGAGAGTGAGTCCACAGAAAGGAGGAAAACAGTTTTCATCTTTCTTTTTCTAACAGTACACTCTATAGCACATGATTATTTGAGATCGAAGAATTGGTGTTTTAGTCCATGGGGGGAAGGCTCTGAATTCTTGCAATACATATAAAATTGTTTCTTGAAGTAAAATGATGAAAGGATATATCAGAGGAAAGATGTGAAGGTAAAAAGTTCATGAGAAAGATTTTCCTTATTTATAGCCCAGCCTTCCCTTGAAATGAACAGTGATTCAGTTCATATCAGGATAATTAATAGACCTGAGAAAGCAATATTCCTAAGAAAAGTGGTACTTAAAAGTGCCTATTGCATTAAAAAGCAAAATATACAACATAGCATAAAACTGTCCTCTGTGCCCACTTCATAAGTTCAATCTTTCCAAAAAGATAAAAACATTTTAAAGCTCAGCACTTCAGAAATTAAACATGATCAGCTAAACATGAAAGTAGGTTTGGGTACTGATGGATTAAAGTGCCAGTTTGAAGCAGTAACATTTGAGAAAAACTGGCAGCAATTGAAAAAGGGTCATTTCCAGAGGTATCATTATTCAACCAGTTTCTTGCAACACAGAGAGAACAAAATAATGTGGAAGCTATAGCTCCTTGTTTCATCACAAAGGAAACATATCCACAGGGAAGTCGCTGAGGCTGGAATCAGACTTGACCTGGTACTACAAACTCCACCCTGTGTGATCTGGTGAGTCATGGGCCCAAAGGTCCTCTCCTCACTCCCACCTTGGGACAGTATCACTCCTACTGCCTGCCTCTTGGAGACTCAGGAAATATATGAAAAAATATGCACTATCATTTTTCAAAAGCCTGTCAATTCCCACTGCTATTTATTACTGGCAAAGTTATTTTGCAGTGGCTGAGATACAGTTCTAGACAGGACAGGTTATGTCCTAAGAATTTATAGTGCCTAAGGTTACAAAAGGGATGTGTGTATACGTACACACATGTGTCGATTTCACAAAAGGACAATAAATAGAAAACAATGTTTTCAAGGAGTACTATACAAAGAAATATTTGTTGGGCAGAATTTTTTCCCCAGGTTAGCTCAAGTATCTCTACCCTCAGTAGTAATTTTTTAAACATTTTTTTGAGAAAATTCTCAATTATAACACAAAAGTGGAGAGAAATATATAATGAAATCCCAAACCAAGTCCAAGCTTGTTCTGCTCACCACGAAACAGGTCAATGAATCTGAGAGACAGGGATTGAGAGACTTGAATCGGGGAGTCGGCTGACTGAGAAGATGGCAGGCTAGCACCTCAAAATAACTGTCTCCCTGCGGTCTGGATACCACGTTCTTTAATAGATCAGAGATGGGGGGAGGGTGAAGAAACAAAGTAAAAAGGCCATTTATCTTGTAAACATCTCCTAGAAAGCCTCAGGCAAGGGATGTGTTCATTTCTTCCTTCCTGCTATCTATAGGTGAGCAGGGTTCTGAGCAAAGGTACTCTGAGTCTGGCAGAGTGGCAGGATTCTCCGAGGCAGGCTTTCTGTATGATAATAACAACAAAAGCAACAACAACAACAAAATAAGTCGAAGAAGCAATTCCAACATGGAGTCAGAATCGGCTTCTTCTCTGCAACACATGCATCCATCATACAGAACGACAGTGAGCAGTATTCTGCTTGTAAGGAACTGAATTGCTTCTCCAAAATTCATATGTTGAAGCCCTAAGCTCTAGTACCTCAGAATATGTATATATTTGGAGTCAGGTCCTTTAAAGGGGTGATTAAGTTAAAATAGCAGGGTGTGTACCAATCTAATCTGGCTGGGGTCCTTATAAAATGAGTTTAGGACACAGGAAAGACTCCAGGGATTCCGTCACAAAGAGGAAGAACATGAGAAAGCACAGACACAGACAGCCACTTGCAAATCAAGGAGAGGGGCCTCAGGGGAAACCAGCCCTGCCAGCACCTTGATCTTGGACTTCCAGCCTCCAGAACTGTGAGAAAATATGTTGCCATGGTTCGAGTCATTTAGCCTGTGGTACTCTACTATGATGACCCTAGCACAATAATACCCTGCTGTCTTTGTTCCTTCTATTTCTATTATTCTACTTTTATTTTGTTAGAGTTCTTTATTAAATTTGGCACTGGTTAAATCTCTGTTTAGCTCATGGGCGCCATGTGCTCTCCTGAAGCAATGGTTAAAGACAGGCTCCAGGAGAACAGTTGTCATCCTGGGACCCAGTGTTTATTATAGGAGAACTTGAGGTTGGTACCAAGAAAAGGAAGGAAGTGTGGTCACTTATGTTCCTATAAAGGGCAAGGTTTGGGGTCCCTTAAACCAAGGGAAGCACCACCATATTTTCTAATTCAAATTCTGTTTATACTATAGGCCAATTTTTGAAAAATTTATTCTTGCAAATTTAGACATGTACTACAGTAAAGTCATCCTTGGACTACTCTGATTAGGAATTATTATTAAGTATTTATGCAAAAATTAAAAATAGAACCTTATATTAAAATAAAAAATAAAATTTGCTTGATGATAGAAACAGCTCATGTACAGGGCTGTCAGCAACAGAAAAAGGCTTATGTTAGCCCTCTTGGATGAGAATATTACCTGGTAGCCATTCCACAGACCTAAAGCTCCATGTTAGAGCCCAGAGTGTCAGGCCTAACAAGACAGGTATCAAAAGCAGGAGGGTTGGCACCTGGTAAACTCAGCCAAACACACATTCCCAGAAGGTTATGGACCAGAGGCTGTTTCCACAAAGTCCTCTCAATTCCACATCTAAGGATATGGAAGGATTCAAGACTTGTAAGTTGAAAAAAGATAAGGAAATAGGAGAGGAATGGAGTCCAGATCTTTAGCTTGTATCTTAGATCAATATGAAATAGCAGAGACCATATTTATCCTCCAACACACAATGACAACAAGAACAAACAAAATATATGAAACAAAATCTCCCATGACATTGTGTACTAGACAAAAAAGGACAATGGCCTCTGGAAGATGGGAAATAAATGAGATAAACCATATGAATACCTGAGTTTACTGCCTAGAGAAAGTTTCTAGGCCATGCTACAGTGATGAGGAACCCAAGCAAAGCTCAGTAGTTTCCCTGAGTTGAGTATATAAAGTTGGGAATCTAAGACACAAAAGGTAGTTTGAGTTCACAAAACAGAGTACTGAAAAGGTGATAGCTACACTGAGAAGAAAAAAAAAAAAGTCATCATAGTCAACAAAAGAGTCCAAAATACAGTTATTTGGATGCAATCTCAAAAACAACAGAATGATCTCTGTTTGTTTCCAAGGGAAACCGTTCAATATCACAGTAATACAAGTCTATGCCCCAACCAGTAATGCTGAAGAAGTTGAAGTTGAATGGTTCTATGAAGACCTACAAGATTTCTAGAACTAACATCCAAAAAAGATGTACTTTTCATTATAGGGCGCTGGAATGCAAAAGCAGGAAGTCAAGAGATACCTGGAGTAACAGGCAAATTTGGCCTTAGAGTACAAAATGAAGCAGGTCAAAGGCTAACAGAGTTTTGCCAAGAGAATGCACTGGTCATAGCAAACACCCTCTTCCAACAACACAAGAGAAGACTCTACACATGGACATCACCAGATGGTCAATACCAAAATCAGATTGATTATATTCTTTGCAGACAAAGATGGAGAAACTCTATACAGTCAGCAAAAAACAAGACTGGGAGTTGACTGTAGCTTAGATCATGAACTCCTTACTGCCAAATTCAGACTTAAACTGAGGACAGTAGGGAAACCACTAGACCATTCAGGTATGAACTAAATCAAAACCTTACAATTATACAGTGAAAATAAGAAATAGATTTAAGGGACTAGATCTGATAAAGTACCTGCTGGACTGTGGACAGAGGTTCATGACATTGTACAGGAGACAGGGATCAAGACCATCCCCAAGAAAAAGAAATACAAAAAGGCAAAATGGTTGTCTGAGGAAGCCTTACAAATAGCTGAGAAAAGAAGAGAAGTGGAAGGCAAAGGAGAAAAGAAAAGATATACCCATCCAAATGCAGAGTTCCAAATAACAGCAGGAGAGATAAAATAAGAAAGATCAATGCAAAGAAATAGAGGAAAACAACAGAATAGGAAAGACTAAAGATCTCTTCATGAAATTAGAGATACCAAGGGAACATTTCATGCAAAGACAGGCTCAATAAAGGACAGAAATGGTATGGACCTAACAGAAGCAGAAGATATTAAGAAGTGGCAAGAATACACAGAACTATATAAAAAAGATCTTCATGACCCAGACAACAACTATGATATTATTACTCACCTAGAGCCAGACATCCTGGAATGTGAGTGAAGTCAAAGGGTGTTAGGAAGCATCACTATGAACAAAGCTAGTGGAGGTGATGGAATCCCAGTTGAGCTATTTCAAATCCTAAAAGAAATGATGCTGCTAAGGTGCTACACTCAATATGTCAGCAAATTTGGAAAACTCAGCAGTGGCCACAGGACTGGAAATGATTGGTTTTCATTCCAATCCCAAAGAAAGGCAATGCCAAAGAATGCTCAAACTACCACACAATTGCACTCATCTCTCCCGCTAGCAAAGTAATGCTCAAAATTCTCCAAGCCAGGCTTCAACAGTATATGAACCAGGAACTTCCAGATGTTCAAGCTCGGTTTAGAAAAGGCAGAGGAACCAGAGAACAAATTGACAACATCTGTTGGATCGTGGAAAAAGCAAGAGTTCCAGAAAAACATCTACTTCTGCTTTATTGGCTATGCCAAAACCTTTGACTGTGTGGATCACAACAAACTCTGGAAAATTCTGAAAGAGATGGGAATACCAGACCATATGACCTGCCTCTTAAGAAATATGTATGCAGGTCAAGAAGCAACCGTTAGAACTGGACATGGAACAACAGACTGGTTCCAAATAGGAAAAGGAGTACTTCAAGGTTATATATTGTCACCCTGCTTATTTAACTTATATGCAGAGTATATCATGTGAAATGCCATACCAGATAAAGGACAAGCTGAAATCAAGATTGCTGGGAGAAATTTCAATAACCTCAGTTAACACCAACCTCATGGTAGAAGGTGAAGAACTAAAGAACCCCTTAATGAAAGCGAAAGAAGAGAGTGAAAAAGTTGGCTTAAAATTCAACATTAGAAAATTAAGATCATGGCATCCAGTCCCATTACTTCATGGCAAATAGATGGGGAAACAGTGGAAATAGTGGCAGACTTTATATTTTTGGGCTCCAAAATCACTGCAGATGGTGATTGCAGCCATGAAATTAAAAGATGCTTAATCCTTGGAGGGAAAGTTATGACCAACCTAGATAGCATATTCAAAAGCAGAGACATTAGTTTGCCAACAAAGGTTCATCTAGTCAAGGCTATGTTTTTTCCAGTAGTCATGTATGGATGTGAGAGTTGGACTATAAAGAAAGCTGAGCACCAAAAATTTGATGCTTTTGAATTGTGGTGTTGGAGAAGATTTTTGTGTCCCTTGGACTGCAAGGAGATCAAACCAGTCCATCCTAAAGGAAATCAGTCCTGAATATTCATTGGGAGGACAGATGCTGAAGCTGAAACTCGAATACTTTGGCCACCTGATGTGAAGAGCTGACTCATTTGAAAAGACCCTGATGCTGGGAAACATTGAAGGCAGGAGGAGAAGGGGGCAAAAGAGGATGAGATAGTTGGATGGCATCACCTACTCAATGGATATGAGTTTGAGCCAGCTTCATGAGTTGGTGATGGACAGGGAAGCCTGGTGTGCTGCAGTCCATGGGGTTGCAAAAAGTCAGACAGGATTGAGCTTCTGAACTGAACTGAAATACTCTAATGAACCTTAAAGGCAAGGCACAAAAACATCAAACCATTTTAAATAACTTACCTGCACTGCATAATATTGTAGAATAAATATTGCAGAATATTTAAAAGAATACAAAATATCCAGAATCCACAAAGGAATAAGGTAAAATGTGTGGCATCCCATCAGAAGTTGCCAGGCAGGCAAGGAAGCAAGGGAAAAAAATTACAACCCATAAGGATAAGGAAAATCAATCAACCACATTTGACCCAGAAATTACATGGATGATAAATAGCAGATAAGGATAGTAAAACAGTTATTATTATATTGCTTTATCATTGTAACTGTTATTATAACTATAGTCCATACATTCAGTTAATTAGAGAAAAGGTTAAACATGTTAAGTAGAAACATGGAAATTGGCCAAGATGCAAAGGCAATTCAACAAAGAAAGGAAAGTCTTTTCAACAAATGGTGCTGGATCCTTGGCCCATACCTCATAATGTATACAAAAATTAACTCAGTTGATCATAAATCTAAGTACAAAATGTAAATCTATAAAAAATTTTAAATCTTCCTGAACTTTGAGGAAAAACATTCTTGGACACTACAAAAGCATAGTCTGTCATAGAAAAATTGATTATACTTCATGAAAATTTAGAATTTCAGCACAACAAAGAAATGGTAGGAAATTAAAAGTCAAGCTAGTGAGTGCAAGAAAGTATTTGTAAATCATATCTCTGAAAAAGAACTTGTATTCAGAATGAAGAACTCTCAAACCTCTAATAGAAAACAGTCCATTTCTTAAAAACTGACCAAAACTTTGAACATTGGACCAAAGAAGATATACTGATGGTAAATAACATATAAAACATTAGCCAATAGAAAATGTAAATTAAAACCTACAATGAAAGACCAGTGAATGTAAGAGTGACTAAATTTTTTAAATATAAGAAATTGCCCTCTGAAGGGTCAAAAGGACTAACAGCAACTGATCTTTCATATGTTCCTAGTGATATTACAAGCAAGTGGAACCGCTCTTGAAAACAGCTTTGACAATTTCTTATAAACATGCACTTTCCATGTGATCCATCAATCCCACTTTTAATATTCATCTAAGATCAAGTGTCACACTTTTTTGTAAATGGAGTTTTGTTGGAACACAGCCATCCTTATTTATGTAATTATTTATGTAATAAGCATGGCTTTTTCATACTTTAGTGATAGAATTGAGGAGCTATACCAGGCTACATGGCCAGCAAAACCTAAAACATTTTTTTAGTTGTTCTTATACAAAAAAAGTTTGCTGAACTCTCCCCAGAAAAAAACAAGTGCCAAGGTTCACACAAAAACTTACTCACAAATGTCTATGGCAACTATATTTAGCCTGGCCAAAAAACTAACACATATACACAAAAACTGGAAACAACTCTAATATCCTTTGGTGTGACTAGATAAACTCTGGTAAATCCATACAATGGGATTTTACTCAATAATGCAAAGAAATGAACAATTGACATACAGACACAACAACATAAATGACTCAAACTAATTATGCTGAGTGAAAGAAGCCAGAGGGAAAAAAAAGAACACATATTGAATGATTCCAATTGTATGAAGCTATAGAAAATAGAAGACTATCACAACAAAGGAGAAAATAGTTGTTGCCCGGAAACAGGGGGAAGGGGTCAGGAAGGGTGAGAGGAAGGAATCACAAATGGACAAGCAGAAACTTTAGGGATGACGGATACTGAAATTGTGGTGACAGTTTCACTAGTGTGCATCTAGTGAAGCAGTTTAAGTGGCAACTTATTGTATGTAAATATGTCTCAATAAAGCTATTGAAAACACAGACCTGCTCGAGTTCAACGTCCATACATTTAACCACAATGCTCTATCTTCTTTTCTCATGAAAAGTCCCATGTTCCAACACCAGGCTGTAATAACACCCTGTGGTCCTTTAATCCCCAAGGCTCTGATCCTGGGCATGGGGCTGTCTAGGAAGACAGGAGCTGCCTCTTGACAGAACTTTTCTGCAGTCGTCAGAGCCATGACCACAAGCCTCCCCACGAACCAGCCTGCAGCCCTTACCCCCATGTTGGGCTTCAACCCATCCCATCGGGCCTTGACTGCCTCACCTGGCTCAGGTGGAGTCCCTCAGACAGCCGGAGAGAAGCCTCAGCATCTCTATTTTTGAGCCTCTGAGAAGCCAGAAGTGTGTCGATTACTTTAAAATAAACAGTGTCTGTCACAGGTTGGGGTTTCTGGAGGCAGATATGGAGACTATGCTTGAATGCAATACATTTATCAGGGATCAATACCTGTGAAAGCAAAGGGAAACAAGCAGAATTGGACAGAGGGATAATCAAACTTAAGGCTGGCAAAGCCTGGGCCAGCTTGGAGGGGAACTCTGGAGTACCTCCCACACCCAACAGAGATATCCTGAGTAAGGTCCAGATGCTTGGGAATTTACGTCCTCACTCAGGACTGCCTCAGTCAATCATGTGATGCAGGCTGACCAGGAAAGTGTGTGACACTGGCTGGGCCTTTCTCTGCAGCTGAGGCTGACCCTGAGGGAGCTAATGGCTGGATGCCTTGTAGAGTCAGGGTGACAACATTGTGACATATGCTCACTTCTTTAAAAAAATAAAACTATTATGAAGAAAATCTTTATACAAGATAGAAATATGGTCTCTTTCACCAGACAGTAAACACAAGGCATGGGAAAAGAAATCGAGTCCCCTAATTAATAACAAACTGATCAGCTTCATTAGTTTACCTTGTGTGTCTTTCACGTGTTGCCCAAGTTTCCCAAGATTTGTCACACNAAATCTTTATACAAGATAGAAATATGGTCTCTTTCACCAGACAGTAAACACAAGGCATGGGAAAAGAAATCGAGTCCCCTAATTAATAACAAACTGATCAGCTTCATTAGTTTACCTTGTGTGTCTTTCACGTGTTGCCCAAGTTTCCCAAGATTTGTCACACTGTGAGATGATGCTGGGGGGCAAATTTAAGAGCTAGCTAAGAATTAAAAAGCAAAGCCACATACCTGCCATATCAGGAAGAAACTTCATGTTATATACAGAGAGAGAAACTATACATTAATTATGGGTATGCTTGACTGATTGCAAGAAGGCAGATAGGTGTGATGCCATAAGAAATGAGAAAGGAAAGCAATAATGATGCAGCCAGCAGGATCCTATTTCTGGTGCTCTGAGCTTAAAATGAGTGTCGGCAGAAGTAGCAGGAGGAGCGTGGGATGCCAGCTCTGGGATTAACAACAGGAGAATTTCAGGGAACAGTTGCTGCAGTAGTAAGATTCTGCCAAATACCAATACAAAAAGTTAGTAGGCTAGGACATCAAGAATAGAAACAAGTGACTGTGAGTTGGTATTTCTCAAAAAATGAACTGTCAGGAGCAAGCTTTTATTAATCAAGTAATCCTGTTTTCTTGTTGGGTGATACTGTTTGCA